>VNJR01001824.1:0-23021 GCA_008042585.1 Drosophila punjabiensis
TTTACTTTACATGTAAAAATGTGAAAAAATGTACAAAAATGTAAAACTGTAAAAATTGTATGAATATGAAAGTAGTTCATATTATTTTATATTGGGATAGATTATAATTTATACAATTGGAATCTGCAAGGGTATACCAACTTCGGCGTGCCGAAGTTAGCTTCCTTTCTTGTTATATATAAGATTAAAGTAATAAACTATTTAACTATGACCGTTACTGATGCTCGAAAATGTTGCAAAGCTCTTAAAAAAACCAACGCACGACCGCTGCTGAAGCTTCATATGTAGACAAGCGGATCAAATGAAATGTCGACAAATGTGTTTTTACTTTACTTTATTGCTATGAGGTTTGGATGGCAACGCCCACCCACGCCAAGTTTCGAGAACATGTTCGCTGGGTTGATCGTCCCTCTGCAGTACCATTCATTAGTAATCATCAACACATATGGCGATGTTGTTGATGAAAAGTTGATAATTTTCTATACAAATTTACTGATGAATTTTGTATTGGCATGTCCGCGGAATCCATCAACAAAAATTCATCAACAACTTATTAACTTTTCATCAATATTTCAGACTAAAAATTCATCAAAATTTAAGCAAAAAATTCATTAACTTTTTATAACAATTCATCAACAAATTCGTCAACAATTCATCAACAATTAATCAAGAGTCCATAACAAATTTTTTAAATGTAATCATTTTTATTATCATATAAAAGCAAAATTAACAGTGACATACTACTAATAATAATAATTTATAACTACTTTAATCTTTTCCTACTTTCAATGCCATTTACTGCAAATATATTAAATACAAAATAAAATTTTTTCGCCCAAATTGAAACCTATTTCTAATAAAATTATACCCATACACTCAACAACAATAAACATTAATACATATTAAAAACACAAATACTATATTAAAATGTAGATTGACAAAAAGTAAACATCCAAAGCAAATAAAAATAAAGCTGCAATTAAATATATATTTGGTTTTTTCACTTCTATTGGCATCCACACATACATATATTTGGGCAAGCTTTGCGCTATTTTGTGCCAACCCTGCAGTACCATTCTTCAGTAATTCATCAACACATATGGCGGTGTTGTTGATGAAGAGTTGATGAGTTTCCGTTCAAATTTACTGATGAATTTTGTATGGGCATGTCCGCGAAATTCATCAACAAAAATTCATCAACTTTTTATTTACATTTTAGACCAAAAATTCACAAACTTTTCATCAACAATTCATCAACAAATTCATCAACAATTCATCAACAATTCATCAACAATTCATCAACAAATTCATCAACAAATTCATCAACAATTCATCAATAGTAAATAAAATATTTTTTAAATGTAATTATTTTTTATTATCATATAAAATCAAAAGTAATAATAATACTAATAATAATAATTGAAAACTAAATTGTTCTTTTCCTTCTACCAATGCTCCTGCCTTCTTTCCTTCGTTCATTTTTTCCTTGCAGCGGCTCCAAATTCCTTACACACATGACGACCATTGTTAGGTGGCTCGGAAGAGGCAGTATGATCAATGGCATCTAGAAGAAATAAACATTTTTATTTATTTTAATTTAGTTTTTGTTATTTTACACTGGTAAAAAAATATTTTTTCACTGTCCATTATGTTAATACTTAGGAACACTTACCTGACAAATGTTTATTGTAATTTAAACTTGATTCTCCTTTAAAATGTGATTTTACTGCTAGATTTTTCACTCACTACACCGCAATTGATAAGCGCAAGGAAAGACACGCGCCTCTCAGAAGAACAAAAATAACACTGAGCAAAAACAACTCTTATTGTTGGTTTTGTTTAAGACGATCTCATAAAATATTGTTGGGAGAGGGAGAGTGCGAGCGAGATGGACTACCTAAACGCCGCTCTACATTGATGAAACCCTGATTAATTTTGACCTTTTTTCATCATCTTTTTATAAACAATATTTTATCATCTTTTAACCTTTTTTAAACTTTTTTGTAAAAGGGGAAAAATGAGAACGCGAGAGAGTCAAATTTGACCCGAAGGCCCAAAGAGAGCGTCGGCTCGGTCGAAATCGACGTCGGCTGTTGATGAATCATTGATGAATTTTGCCTATTGATGAACATTGGTACTGCAGGGTACTGCTAAGTCATGCTGCTATGGAAACTTTAGGAAGTGTGATGTGTTGCATCTAAATTACAAAGTTACTCTAGAAATTGGGAAGTAGAGTTGTAGCGCGTTATAACATAGAGTTTCTGTCACCTAGTGTGATTCGGTATATATATATATATATATATATATATATATATACTTCAGGGTCTAAAAGCAACTAACTTGCACCTTTGCTTTGCCCTTCTTATATATATATATATATATACATATATAAATTTAATGAACGATTTAACATATATAGATTTTGTTCTACGTTCTTTTTACGCATATTTTTTGTGTGCCGTTGTGGCGGAAAACTTGGACTTAGAGTTGATAGAAAAATAATGTCGCATTTTAGGCTCAATTGGACTATCAAGCCATTGCTGAAGACCTGTAATTAAAAAAATGAGAAAAAGTTAGGGTAGGTTAGGTTAATCGGGTGGCCCTCGGGGGGCCTCGGGTTTCGAAGTCCGATATGTAGACCCAGTGCATTAGAGCGTGCGAAAGGCCCCATGTGCTGCTAAGCATCTTCTTAGATGCGTATAGCGCTATGGTGGCCTTTTTCACCCTTTCCATTGCATTGGGTTTCCATGCCAGCTTGCTGTCTAATACAGTGCCGAGGTATCTGACCTGTGTTTTCGGGGTCAGCCTAGTCGTGTTAATTTTTTGAGGAATCCATCGCGGTACCTTGTATCTCTTGGTAAAGAGAATGAGGTCCGACTTGTCCGCGTTGATATTGAGCCCTACCTTGTCCGCCCACTCACATATCTCCCGGAGCGTTGATTCCATGATCGAGCTGAGGGTCGATGGACATACTCCCGTGATAATTATGTTTATGTCATCCGCATAGGCTGTTATCTTTGGTGCTTTCCTTTCGAATTTCTTGATGAGGTCGTCTACCACCAGATTCCATAGGAGAGGTGATAGGACTCCACCTTGCGGCGTGCCCCGTGCGCTCCTCTCACAATCGGAATGTATCAGTCTGTAGCTCAGATGATTTCTTATCTACGAGTTGATTCATTATTGCGTCTGTGCTCACGTTGTTAAATGCTCCAGACATGTCCACAAACACTCCGAGAGCATATTCCTTATTGTGTAGGGCTCTCTCAATGGTGGCTACTAGTCAATGTAGCGCCGTCTCCACCGATTTCCCCTTCGTGTAGTCTTCCCACATCGTTCCTGATGTATAGGTCCAGCAGTTTTTCTGGTGTTTTAGGTAGAAAAGAGGTGAGGCTTATCGGTCTGTAATCCTTGGCACTCACATGGCTGCACTTCCATGCTTTAGGCAGGAAGACAATCCGAGAGGTTTTCCATTGGATAGGGATATAGTCCGTTCTTAGACATGCTGTGTATATGGAGTGTAGCCATGGGGTTGGCTGGTTGGCTGCTTCGATAGCAGCTTCCTGAGTTTAGCCGTTTCTGGGGCAGTCTCTATATTGGAGCAGAAGTTTCTCCAAGAGTTTCTCTGCGCCTTGCGTATTTCCTTCTTGTTGTCCTAAGTAAGGCTTTGTTTTCATCATTGATAATCTCATCTTTCGCCGTCTTAACGATTTTGAAAAATTCCTTGAGTTTATTGCGTCGGAGTGAAAGGTCTCTATTCCTCCATGGGGGCTTGGTTCGTTTCCTCATTTCTGATTTTGGGCATGATGCGTGATACGCGTCTAGTAGCTCCTTGGAGAGGGCCTTTAGGGACTTTTCTATGTCCTCCGCAGATTCTACTGTGCCCGGAGAAGTGGCAAGCCTTGCCGTGATTACCTTCTTGAACTTTCCCTAGTTATTGTTCCAGGGATTCCTAAAAACGGTTAATTTTGGAGATCGTTCGAATTCGTACTGGAACTGTGTGTACTTATGATCTGAGAAGGATGGTCTCTCAAGGACTCTCTATTCTGATACCATAGTGCCCTGTCCCTTTATGATTGTAAAATTTAGCAGGTTGGACAAGGTGGTGCCTACAACGGTATGTTCCTCCCCCACGTTTGCTATAGATAGGTTAGTAGAGAGAATAAACTCTAAGAGTGACTCACCTCTGTCGTTTATATCGGAGCTCCCCCACACGCAGTGGAGTGCGTTGGCATCTGCACTCACGAGCAGTTGCTGGTCTTTCGGACTGGCTTCTACCAGGCTCCTGAGTTCCTCCGGTGGGGCCGTCCTGTCGTGTGCCATTTAGCAAGAAGCTGCCAGGAGGCGTCAGAGCTGTAATGAGACATAAGGTTAGCATGTAGACCCTTCCGCACAAGTACGGCGGTTCTATTCCGGCTTACCAAAGGTGAGTAGAAAAGGTTGTAATTAGAGGACTTTAGTCCGGCTACAATCCATGGCTCTTGGACCAAAGCAATGTCGGCGGACCCTTGCTCCATGGCTATAAGGAGTTCCGCCGAGGCGACCTTACTTTTATGAAGGTTGAGCTGCAGCACCCTCAGCGTCATGGGCACCTTGCTCACCTCCAGACGGGTTGACTATGACTGTCAGATCACCGTCCTCCTTCAGGGTTTCGTCCAACGTCATTTCCTGGGCAGCATCTATGATGATGTCCAGACCTAAGTTCTTCTCCACCTCGCCAGCCTAAAGGGTGTGCGCATCTTTATCCCCGGGATGGCGCTTTTTGAGGCGTAGGAAGACGCTACCCACGCCATCTTCCCGTATCTGGGATATAAGATGTCCTCCGCCTCCTTATTAATCTGGAGGACTGCACCGACCTTCCAGTCTGCGGTCGGTATGTCGGAGTTTTGTCTCTGTAGCAGCTTCTGCGCCGGATCGCCTTGAATCGCAATGGGGAAGAGCACCTCCGCCTTCGGTATGGATGAGATTAATTCCCTGTCCACCACGTCCAGTTGGGCCCCCTCCCACAGTGCTTACATATGGCTAACCCCATTCAGCCACCCCGCACCTTCGAATGTTGACATGGGGGCCGTGGAGTCATCCTCCATCCGCGTAAATAGCGCTTCGACGAGTCGCGTGAGTACCGCGCCTCTGACAACTTGCCATTTTCGTCACTGCGGTCGATGAGTGCCAAGATCAGATGTCGTTTGATCAAAGTAAAGTCGGCTCTCTTCGGTCCTTTGCTCAGCCCAAGCTAGCTTTGCCTTCTCCTCTTGGGAGAGGGTTGATTTGCTCCGAAGCCGGCTCTGGATCTCAAGGGCCGCCTTATACCTCGCCTTGGCCCTTATCCCCTCGCTTGACCGCTTCGGCCCGTCCCTGCGCGGGGAGCTGGTGCCTGGTTTGGGCGAACGGAGAAGGCTCTCTTCCTCCTCTTTCGAGAGCTGCACGCTCTCTAGGTCTGAGTCTATATCGACGACGGCACCCGTGCGGCAAAGCTTGCTCTGAGCAGAGAGGGCCGATCGGGAACATGGCTGCTTGCTATCGGGAATACCGAGTAGCGAACAGCGAGCGAGCATTGGTGAGCTCGGGGGAAGCGCGCGGACGTCCGAAACACGGGAGCGCAAGAGCGACCGAGCTTTCGAAAGATCGGTGGGCACAGGGCAAACACCACAACTCTAGCGATTTTGGTTAAAAACTGCCAGTAATTCCAAGACCAAGTGCTGTCGACGTGATAAGCGTTTGCCTAAAATCATCGCATTTTGGCGCGGTGGGAAGAAATTTTAGCCTACAACAAATATGACGCTTGAATTGCTGAACAAACAAACTGTTTTTTTAAGCAAGTGTTCATGTAAAGATATGAATGTTGTCACCAAATTTGGTAGCTCTAGCCATACGGATACTGCTTGTCATGCTGATGAAGAATAAATGTATGTCGGTACATATTACTTTTGAATAAATGTGTGTTTATGAATTTGGAGGCTATTTCCTTTGTAGTAGCCAGCTGAGTTATGGGTCTTTGAAAAAAAAAGATTTAGCACACTGTAGAAACGTCACTGTCGCTTAGTCAGGTTCAAAAGTAAATAAAAGGTAAAAAGCAAAATTGCAAGGGATTTGCACGCTAACCTTTCAACAGTGCACACCCGAAATTCGATACGTTTATAATTGGCTGACAAGAACAACAACGTTACAAAAAACAAAAACGCGGCAATATATACTTTCTGGGATCGAAGGTATTCACAATCCAGAAGGTAAAATACATAAAATATTCCACAACCGATAAGTTCAATCAACTAATTTAGCTGCTAGCACTTAAAACTAACTAGGCACAAAAAATGTTTGTATGTTCATGTTTTAGTAGACTATTTCATTTAGATGTAGCCTGCCGACTCACGTAGCTTTGGAGAAAACATTAATGGTAATAGTTTCAGGTAGTTGGTAGTAGTTACATTTAGAGCTTCAATTAGTGCACAACCAAAACTCTCTGCTTGTAACGATGTTAATGTTAAAAATCATCAATGCTTGTATTACCCTTTCTGTACGCAAATTGTAGTATCTAATGAGTATAATATTGTAAAGACCGTCTCTGCTCGCAAATGTTTATATTTATAGCAAAAAATGGTTCGTCTAGTGTATATCTGGTATCAGCTTTTTTTTATGTGCAAAGGTTGAGATGAATGTTTTGCGGCTTGTCGGGATGTCTTCCGTATATCGGATGTTCAGGATTGGCCCAAGCACACTTCCTTTGGGTACTCCAGCTTCGATTTTACGGGTTGTTGAAGTGAACGTTTTACATCTCACCGTAAAGACCCTGTTTCTAAGGTATGACTCAAGCAACTTATGGGTGTTACCTGGCAAATGGATTTTGATTATGTACACCAGACCGTCGATCCAGAGGCGTTCAAATGCTTGTGATACGTCCAGAAATAGAGCACTGCAATATTGCTTGTGTTCAAAGGCGGTACGAATTTCAGATGTCAGATGGTTTACCTTTTCTGTAAATGCCAACTGGTGCTGTGGGATCGCTCTGTTATTTTGTAGATGTGTTGAACGGTGAAAAAGCAGAAGTTAAATAGCTTTGACAGACACGGAAGGAGGCTGATGGACCGATACGAAGAAGACTGTGATTCATCTTTGCCTGGCTTCGGGATCATTGTAATAACAGTCTTTTTCCATTGGTCAGGAAAGTAGCCCCATTTTAATATTGAGTTGAATATGAATGTGATGCATCTAACAGCGCATTTGGGCATTTCAATTACCATTTTGGGAGAAATTAAATCGTGACCAGGAGCTTTTTTGGGATTTATTTGTTCTTAAATGGTCTTAAGTATTATGCTGGTTTCGAGAGTAATTGGAGAAGACGGCGACGAAAGCTGGATGTTCGGTAGAGTTAATTGGTTTGATGGCGGGTGAGGCTTGAAGACGTTTTGCAAGAGATTGCCCTTTCTTCGTCACTACGCGCCCAATCACCTGTTTGTGATCGAATTGGCCATTCGGGTTCTATTGGTGGCTGCATGTTTGGATGAGCTCTCCATAGTGGAAATTTGTTGCCAGTCAGAGATAGCTTTGCAATGTATGCACGTTGAGCCTGGTTCTTTTCGATAGACAGTGCCTTCGGCAAATTTCGAGATGCTTCGTTTACTCTTTTCTTAGCGGCTGGGGACCGGTGAGTCTGCCAGTCTCTGCGAAGTCTTCGTTTCTCAAGTAGAAGAGTTTCTATCTGAGCATTTGAGCGTCCAATTCTTGTAGGATTCGTGGCCGAGGGCTCCGGCGTGGAATGTTTGGCGGCGGAGGACATTCCGTCCGTAAGGTGTTTGAGCGATTTTTTAATGTCAGATTCACACGAAATTTTAGGATCGAGTTCTACGTGTGCACTTACATATTTTTTTTACTTCAGCCAGTTGTTTTTTTTTTTATGTCATATGTTAGGGACGTTCCAAAAGGTACGGCTGAGACAGACAGAGGAGAACAGGCGAATGATCGGATGTGTAAGCTCATCGAAAGTTTATGCGTTTATTAGTCTGTGCGGGACTCTTCTACTTACAGCGAAGTCGATAATGTCTGGTTGTTTATTAGGATCTGTGGGCCAGTATGTAGGGTTGTAATGGCTTTGTATAACTGGCGCCCTTTATGATTGGTAAGACGAGAACCCCAGTGGGGATGCGTGGAGGGCAGTAGATGGCTGATAGGGTCAGTGGGCCGGTAGTTAGGTTAACACGTAGGGTTGTGGCCTGTAGGTAGTTAGTAGCGAATGTCTAAAAAGGATGGTATTTTATACATCTTTTTATAAGTATTCCGGTCCCTCCGTGCGCTTTGCCGTCTGGGTGGTTGGTCGCGTGGAATATGTAGCCGGTTATATGGAAGTTGTTTTTATTAGTTAGATGGGATTCAGAGAGTAGCATTATATCTATATTATGGCTATTTAGGAACTGCAAGAGTTCATTATTGTGCCGGGAAAGCTTATTATTTAAACAGACCTTTGTTTGATTAGCAGTTCCATTAGTAGGTTCTGGGCTCGAGTTAGGTCTTGAATAGAACTTTGAATGGACATCATGATATTGGTAAGAGTAGCTAGCGTGGATTCAATGACACTAAGTGTTTGTGAAGGAAGAGGTTGATTTTGTTGCATGGATGGTTGAGTTGCTGATATTCCAGAGTAACGAAGAGCGCTGGCAAAGGAGACGCCAGGAGTGGTTGTTGATGGCGTGAAGATTTTTGGTTGAGCAGAATGTTGAACTTTGTACGGATTGCTGCTTGAGTTCTTTGTAGACAGGACAGCCCCGGTAATTGGCGGTGTGGTTTTCGCCACAGTTGCTACATTTCCTTAGATTAGGGTCTTCTTTGTTTCCTAGGCATGCTTCTATGCAATGCAAATCTCCACAGGCAACACAGACTGGTCGCAGTGTGCAGTAAGTTTTTATATGTCCGTACTCCTGGCAATTTGTGCACTGTACAGGGCCGTTTCTTTTGTGCGGCTTCTCTTCGGTTATTCTTCGGTAAAGAAGGTACTGCAGATTGTAAATAGAGTATACTTCATTTTTCTTTAGAGGTTTAGTTGCTGGCGCCAGTTCAATCTTAAAAAGCGGCTGCGGGATTCTATTCCTGTTTGCTATGTTCATTACGAACTTCACATCAACGTCTTTTTCCATAAGGCCTTCAGTTATTTCTTGTATAGGGATTCATTGACATGGTAAGGAGCCACAGAACGGAAGTCTTCTTCATTGTAAGTCTGCAGGTTTGTTTCTTATATATTTCCTCTCTTTAGAATGGTAATAATGAAGTTTTTTGGCCCAATTACTTGTTTAATCTTTTTGATAAGGTCTGAACAGTTGTTTTTCCTAATGTAGATAGGAGGTAGCTTTACAACTGTGACGACTTCTGGCACTTGAGCCTGATGTTTGTCGACCTCTTTCTTCCTGTGGTGGTGTTGCCTATAGTTTTCGGCACTTTGGCAAGTTTGGGTTTACTTTTTTTTGTGGGCTGAGCTATTTTTGATCCCGGTCTGTACAAGTGTATTGTTCGTAAGAGTCAGTAGAGGTGAGTTTTACTTGCGGTGTTGAGATAGGCCACTGAGTAGTCGCTGACGTTGAAGTTGTTGTTGTCATTCATGTTACTGTAGTAAGGGAGGGGACCGTAGTAGTGAGCGCACAAACCGACTTGGTCGGTGCATCGGTAGGAGGAAGGGGAAACGGGCACTGTGAACTCCACGACTGAGTAACGGCGGCGCTGCTTGAGCATGTTTGGACGGTCAATGACGTTGATTTTGTTGTTGCATCCGATGAATCAGTTGAAATGTAAGCATTATTTCGCAATGAAGACAACCGTTCGTCTAGTTGTTTTTTTTGCCGCTTGCGACTTTGGTTCGTGGCTTTGCCGGTTGCACTTATTAATGTTTTATTAACGTTCGACATTTCAATTAGTTCTAATTAGCTAATTGAATTTTCAGTTTCTCACAGGCACAAGGAAATATATCCCTTGCGATATGCTATTTCTGCCAGCGTCTTTTCGCTGTATTATTTTATTTTTTTTTTGTAACTTCGGCAGCTCTCGGCAGAGCGATCGTCTACACGGGGCAACGTTTAAACTCACTTTTTCCATTGTGCTTTCGAAATTTTTTTGATTATACGCTTAAAAATTTCTTGCAGAGATGATAAACTGTACAAGGGAATACGTCAAAAGCTCAATGCGAAATTGCGCAGTAAAAACGATCGGATGTTTTGGGGCTTGAAAAAAGATTATAAATCCAAAATAACTTTTTTAATGGTGCGGACAGTTTCTCTTCGCATTATTATCAATCAATAAAATCGGGAAGATCTCAACTAGGTGAAACATATTAATATTTGTTACAAAAATGTTTTCATTATATTATAGATTGACATGGTGGACGATGATGAACGACGTTGGCGTCACTTTAATCCAGAAATTCCAAAGCGATCAGGAAAAATCGGTGAACTCGAAAAGTTTGATGCTACCTTTTTTGGCGTTCACTTTAAGCAGGCCCACACTATGGATCCTCAAACTAGAATTCTTATAGAAACAGCCTACGAAGCTGTTATAGACTCAGGAATTAACCCAAAAAGGCTTCGTGGGTCGAGAACTGGAGTATACATAGGATCTTGTATATCTGAATCGGAAAAAACGTGGTTCTACGAAAAGGTTTCTTCTGGCGGTTTTGGTATAACTGGCTGTAGCAGAGCTATGATGGCTAACAGGATTTCATATTGCCTAGGCCTAGAGGGTCCTTCGTTTTTACTCGACACTGCTTGTTCCAGTTCGATGTACGCCCTAGATAATGCATTCAGCGCCATTCGGAATGGGGAGATTGATGCTGCAATAATAGGTGGATCGAACTTACTACTTCATCCATTTGTAACACTCCAGTTTGCACGGTAAGTAATAGTATTTTATTGCTCTTAATGATAAAAAGCAAGTGAATATTGCAGACTTGGAGTTTTAGCACCGGATGGATTTTGTCGCCCATTTGACAAAAATGCAAATGGTTATACTCGATCGGAGACTATTAATTGCCTGTTTTTACAACGGAAGCGAGATGCTAAAAGGGTTTATGCAAGTATCGTTTATTCAAAAACTAACTGTGATGGGTACAAGCCAGAGGGTATAACATATCCCTCTGGGACAGTTCAAGAAAAGTTACTAGAACAATTTTACAAGGAGATTGACCACTCACCAAAAGATATTGGTTACTTGGAAGCTCACAGTACTGGAACTGTGGTTGGTGACCCCGAAGAGTGTAAAGCAATCGATAATGTTTTGTGCAGTCAAAGGCAAGAGCCTTTGTTAGTTGGCTCCGTAAAGGCAAATGTGGGTCATTCCGAAGCGGCTTCAGGAATATGTTCACTAGTTAAAGCTTGCTTTGCTTTTGAGACTGGACTAATTGCACCAAATATAAATTTTTCAGAGGTAAAGCCTGTAATTGCTCCTTTAGCCGAAGGAAGGTTGATTGTAGTAAAGGACGTAACTCCCCTTCCAAAACCATGCATAGGAATAAATTCTTTTGGGTTTGGTGGAGCTAACGCACATGCCCTTTTACAAGGCTATTCCAAGTCAAAGAAAAATTTTGGATTACCTTTAGATGATGTGCCAAGACTTCTTACCTGGGCTGGAAGAACGGAGGCTGCAGTTGAGGAAATATTTAATGCTGTTGAAAAAAAACCATTGGACGCAGAATTCATTGGATTACTTCAAAATATTCAAGAAGATGACGTATCCGGTATGGTGTTCCGGGGCTACGCAGTTTTTGGCAATGAAGGAAGAGAACCGACCAAATCTTTAGTAAGAGATATTCAACATTACACAGGACTCCAAAGACCTATTGTTTGGGTATATAGCGGAATGGGCTCACAATGGTGTGAAATGGGAAAATCTCTTATGATAGTTCCACGTTTTCGGGATTCAATAGAAATATGTCATCAAACGCTCCTTCCCAAAGGACTTAATCTTATACATATATTAACATCTAATGATCCTGAAACTTTCGAAAATATTTTGCATTCTTTTGTGGGAATCGCTGCTATACAAATTGGCCTAACAGATGTCTTGCGTTCTCTAAATTTTGAGCCAGATTACATAATTGGTCACTCCGTTGGTGAATTGGGATGTGCATATGCGGATGGTGGACTGTCTCCACAACAAATGATACTGGCAGCCTATTACCGTGGTAGGGTTAGTATTGACCTAGAAAAAATAAAGGGTTCAATGGCAGCAATCGGAATAGGCTATAAGACCATTCTTCATATGTTGCCTGATTCTATTGAAGTTGCTTGTCATAATGGTCCCGATTCGTGCACGATATCTGGACCAATCGATGATGTTATTCAATTTGTCAATGAACTAAAAGCAAAAGGAATATTCGCAAGGGCCGTGCCTTGTTCGAATATAGCTTATCATTCAAAATATATTGCCCATATGGGGCCTCCATTACTGCAATACATGAAAGAAATTATACCAAACCCAAAATCTAGAACAACAAAATGGTTAAGTACTAGTGTTCCTAAAAGTGACTGGGACAAAGCTGATCGCAATCTTTGCTCTGCTGAGTATCACACAAATAATTTATTAAACAGTGTACTTTTTGAAGAGACATTTTCTATGCTACCAAAAAATGCATTGACTATTGAAGTGGCGCCACACGGACTGTTGGGTGCTATATTGAAACGTTCAATGCCTAATGGTGTACATATTCCACTTACAAACAGAGGAAATAAAAATAATGCACTTTTTTTCTTAGCGGCCCTTGGAAAGTACGTATGAATAATAAAACTAAATAGTACATTTAAATATGATGTTTTTATTTCACTTTGTTAAGAGTATTTCAGAATGGAGTTTTACTACCGGTTGCCAAATTATATAAAAAAGTAGAATTTCCTGTTTCGCGTTCAACACCCAGCATTAGCTCGCTTATTCGTTGGGATCATAGTGAAGATTGGTTCGTGACCAAATACGAAAATATGAAAACGAAATCAAGCGGAGAGCGTGTTTTTGCTGTTAACTTAGCCAGTGATAATGAAGAGTTTATGAGTGGACACGTCATTGATGGAAAAATTTTGGTACCAGCTACGTGCTATTTGCAGTATGTTTGGGAAACATTCTCTTTGATGTACCACGGTCCGAGTTATATGGACGTACCTGTCGAATTTGAAGATGTACGCTTCATAAGAGCTACAAATATGCCGAATAATGGAGAAATTGAATTAAACGTTATGATCCACTATGGCACTGGACATTTCGAGGTGAGTTTCTAGTCTATACTATCTAAACTATCTATTATTTTATTTATTTTTTTTTTAGATAACTGAAGCGGGTAATTTAGTGGTCACCGGTATTATTCGTGAGACTAAAGATTTCATAATTCCGGAGGCTTATTATTTTAAAGAAGAATCAGAGTTTCCCATGATTTCAAAAAAAGATTTTTACAAAGAATTGAGATTACGTGGATACCATTATAATGGTGCATTTAGGGCAGTTAATTCAGCCCGTTCTGATGGTCTGTTTGGCCTAATCGAATGGAATTACAACTGGGTCACTTTCATGGATGCAATGCTTCAAATTCATATTCTTGGAACTGATTCTCGAACCCTTTTACTACCTACGAAAATTCGGAAGCTCAGAATAAATGGTGTCCATCATTTTGATTTAATGACAAAGATGGATTCAGAAAATCGCATCTTCAACGTATATGTGGATCACAAGTACAACCGAATCATAGCAGGCGGTATTGAGATGGTAGGATTACAAGCTAGTCCTGTTCAAAGACGACGGCCTCCTGGTATTCCTGTTCT
Organism: Drosophila punjabiensis; assembly: GCA_008042585.1. Lineage (NCBI taxonomy): Eukaryota > Metazoa > Arthropoda > Insecta > Diptera > Drosophilidae > Drosophila > Drosophila punjabiensis. The sequence goes on from VNJR01001824.1 coordinate 13,773, forward strand.
TGAAAAGTCTGTGTTTCTGCCATATTTTATGTCTCAATCTATGTCTTTTAAAAATGCGGCTCGTGTTTGCACTCAACTTGCTCTTGAGAACAATCCTACATTAAAAATGAAGTTAGTGGAAGTTGATACAGATGGTAGAAAAACCGTATTAAACGATTTTATTGAATCAATTGAAGACTTACCAGTTGTAACTGCCGACTATTTACTTCTCACGTCTCAAAAGCTCGAGGACATCCCGGGAGTACACGTTGAAAATGGAAGTCTTTCTACTCAAACAAATTGTCATTTTCTGATATGTGGTGAATGTAATCTAAGTTTAATTGAAGCTGTGAAAAAGTCTCTAGTGGAAAATGGCTTTTTATTAATTCGAGAGAAGACTAATTCAAACATTAAATCATGGGAATTATCTGAGCACCTCCGACCGATTACCATAATTCCAATAGAAAACAATGAAGAAACATTTGTTTTATTGCAAAAAACACAGCACAAATTAAAGATTCAGCCAGTCGTAGTAAAAGTTACTCAAGATGATGAGACTTTTAATTGGATTGCATTATTACAGTCAGCCATTAATACAAAAGCACCAGTTATTGTATATTCATTCAACGAAGATATCAATGGTGTAATTGGGTTAGTGAAGTGTTTGAGAAAGGAGCCAGATGGTAATTTAGTCAGATGTTTCTTTATTGATGACAAAAATGCTCCCGACTTTGATTTAGACCACCAATTTTATTTGAAACAACTAGCTCTAGGCTTGGCATTCAACATCTATCGCAATGTAAGACTCATCTATTTATATAAAAATTTATAATTTAACTTAACTTAAATTGCATTTAATCAGGGCGCTTGGGGAACTTTTAGACATTTGCCATTGCTTAAAATTGAGAAGCAAATGTCTAGATTGGATCACATCTATGGAAATATTACTCAACGTGGAGACTTATCAAGTTTAAAATGGCTTGAGGGGCCACTCTCTCCACAGAATTGTAAAATAAAAGTGGCATATTCTTCTCTGAATTTTAGAGATGTTATGCTGGCAACTGGTCGATTATCGGTTGAACTTTATGGATCTAGTCGCATAGATCAAAATTGTGTTCTCGGCTTCGAATATTCTGGGATTAATATGGAAACTGGACGTCGGATCATGAGTATGGTGGTTAAAGGAGGTGTAGCTTCCTATGTGGAGAAGCCATCGAAACTTATATGGAATATCCCTGATCATTGGACATTAGAAGAGGCCGCCACGGTGCCTGTGGTTTATATAACGGTTTACTATGCATTCTTTATGGCTGGCGACATAAAAAAAGGAAAAAGCATTCTTATACATGCCGGGACAGGAGGCATTGGGCTAGCTGCTATTAGGGTTGCCTTGGCGTATAACTTAGAAGTTTATACAACTTGCAGCACTCCGGAAAAAAAAAAATTTTTGTTAAAAACGTTTCCGCAACTTAAAGGTAATGTAATTTTTTTTTCACTGGGTAAAATAAATAGTTAATTTCAGTTTTTAAATATTTAAATGTATTTACATATATGCTAGTGACTTAGTCCTGAGAATTTTATTGTTGTCATATAAAAATATTAATTAAATATTAATAACAAAATTATGTTCAGTGGATAAAATTTTATTTATTTGATAATTGAGTTTTTTTGTAAGCTTTATTTTTTATCTAAACTTGTAGAGTCTCATATTGGAAATTCTCGAGACACAACATTTGAGCTAATGGTGCAGCGCGAGACAGATGGAAGAGGTGTGGATTTTGTGTTAAATTCGTTGGCCGAGGAAAAGCTACTCGCTTCAGTGCGTTGCCTTGCTAAATCAGGACATTTTCTGGAAATTGGAAAATTTGACATGGCAAATGATAATAAGATTGGATTGGGATGCTTTTTGAAAGAGATTACTTTTCATGCTGTGCTTGCTGATGGCCTTCTTGTAGCTCCTGATGAAGATATTTGGGTAAAATTTATATACATTGACATAAAGATGACTTATAAAATGCTATTTTTTTTTAGTATCTTAAAAGCCTAATTGATGCAGATATTAAAAAAGGCATAATTCAACCTTTACCAGTCAAGGTCTTTCCAGCTAATGAAATTGAATATGCTTTTAGGCATCTTATTGGAGGAAAACACATCGGAAAAGTGGTTATTCAACTACGTCAGAAATCCGATGACCTAGAGACTTTACCTGTACAAGTGCAGAAGCAAATTTATTTTAATAATAATTATACTTATATTATTCCTGGAGGACTGGGAGGTTTTGGAATGGAGTTGGTTGACTGGATGGCTTTGCGAGGTGCGCGAAAATTGGTGCTTAGTTCCAGACGTGGAATTACAAAAGATTATCAATCATATAGACTGGCGTAAGTTTTTATTTAAAATTTAAGAAATGTTATTTTATAAATTTTTATTTTGACTAGACTTTGGAAGTCTTACGGATGCGAAGTCGTTGTTAATATGTCGGATATCTCGACAAAAGAAGGATGTCGTCAGTTGATTTCTGATGCTGCTAAACTGGGACCAGTGGGAGGAATCTTTAATCTTGCAGTTATATTACAAGATGGAATTTTTGCAAATCAAACTGAATCTAAATTTCTAGAATGTTTTTCGCCAAAATCGACTGCAACTAAATATCTGGACGAGCTTTCTCGAACTTCTTGCAATCAACTGGAACATTTTGTGGTGTTTTCAAGTGTATCTTGCGGTCATGGAAACGCAGGACAAACTAATTATGGAATGGCTAATTCAATAATGGAACGTATTATAGAGTGTCGTAAAAGAGATGGTTTTCCAGGAAAAGCAATTCAGTGGGGCGCTGTTGGTGAAGTGGGCTTAGTGGCAGATATGGCCGAAGATAAAATAGATGTGGAAATAGGAGGTACCCTTCAGCAAAGAATTTCTTCATGCTTACAAGAGCTTGATAATTTACTAAGTTCCAAAGATCCAATCGTTTCAAGCATGGTAGTCGCTGAAAAACGGACAGGACGATCGGGAAATAAAAGTATTGTTGATGCGGTAATGAATATCATGGGTATTAGAGATTTAAAAACAGTGTCTCTTGGGACAACTCTATCAGAAATGGGAATGGATTCATTAATGGCCGTAGAAATTAAACAAACCTTAGAGCGTGATTTTGAATTAAATTTATCATCCCAAGATTTACGGCAGCTCACATTTCAAAAACTTCAAGAGTTTATTGAGACTAAAGAAAGGGAAAATAATGACGGGATAAAAATGATATTTTCGACAGAAAGTAATATTTTGGGTATGCAGTTGCTGTTTAGAAACTTGGGTGATGAAGCAAACTGCAATCGTATTATTATACCACTTACCACATCTGCTAGTGCTTCTAAAAAAAATCTTCCCCCAAATATAATAATACCTGGATTGGAAGGAACAGCTGGGCGTGCCTGGTATCAAATAGGATCAACTTTGCAAAGCACGGCCGTTGTTTTACAGCTCCATCAATTAGCACATCTGGAAACAGTTATTGATATAGCCCAACAAAGCTTTGAAGTAAGTTAACCTGTTTTAATAAATCACAATTTTCTTACTTATTTTTTTTTTTTAACTTATAGCATATAAGGCCAATCCTAAAACAAACAGACCCGTTTTATATAATTGGATACTCGTTTGGAACCCTCGTAGCTCTCCAACTAGCAGATATGCTTGAAAATGCAGGATTTCGTGGCCACATAATGCTACTTGACGGAGCGCCTAATTTCTTAAAAAGACTTACTAATCTTCAGTTGGGAGAACATTTTTCAGATAATGACCTCTACAACCTTCTTTTTTCTAGTATTGTAAATCTGATATTTCCTGAAGAAACTAAAGAATCTGTAGTTGAAGCTTTCGTAAAACTAGGAAACGTTTCAGACAAAATGTCTTTATTTATGCAATATGTTAATAAGCAGGATGTTTACAGCAAAGAATATTCTGCAACAATGATAAATGCCATGTTTAGAAGAGTAAAAATGACTTATTCTTTTGATTTAGGCAGTATAAGAAACTTAAAATCGCCGATTACATTAGTCCGTCCTAGTGAAGTTTCCCTTCAAGATATTGAAGAAGATTATTGTGTTTCGAAAATAACATCTGGTAAAGTTACACTTAAAGTAATCGAGGGCAATCATACTACAATGTTGGACAATCCAATATTGAGTGAAATAATAAATGACTTTGACCCGACACTATTAGATGACAAATATTTTGAAGAATATATTAAAAATGACAAGCCTGTTTCTGTAGTATAAATATTCGACTGCGTTAATACAAATTACATAAAACAAAAAGTTTTAAAATTAATTTATATTTTTCAATATTAAAAATCAAATTCAATTGTATAATTACATACATAATTATTATTGTTAAATAAAGTATTTAAATAATTTTTTTGTTTTTATTAGGTTTGAGGGTATTACTACCCCAGAAGACTACATGCACTCATCCGAACTTATTTGGTTGATAGTTCAAGTATCTGAGTTATGTAATAAACAATTGCAATTTGGATTGATTGACCTCGCCAGATCAAAACAGTTAACAAGCTAATCAAAATGCGTTATTGCCTTATACGCGGAAATACGGTCTTAGAGATAATCTTTGAGATCCGATTAGTATAACACAAAAAATAACAGCAATCTATAGTTTTTTTTGTAGCAATAAAAGTGAATTAGTGTATCTTGATTTGGAAATTGGCATTTATGGAACGGACAGATCTATTAACATTGATTTTATAAACCAGAAAGAGAATTAGAGAAATAATATGGAAAGCAACGATAATAGTATCGGAAATATTCTAAATAATCCAGAGTTTTGCCGAATTTGTCATGGAAGACTCGAAAAAAGTCAGTTGGTTGCAACAACCCCGTGTAAACATTCCTTCCACCATACTTATTTGACAAATTGGCTTAGAAGCTCTCCTGCTTGTCCTACTTGTCGTACTCTCTGTACTACAGAACTACTTACGATCGATAACGTACATCTGCAGACCAAATTGATTGATGCAGAACAGTCTGAACGCGCAGCTGTAGGGACTGTACCTTTCGAGGCCGGAGATTCAAACGGAGAACGACTCTCATTAGAGGGAACAGAGCCCAGAAGAGGCAGAGGCCGAGGTCTAGATGTTAATACAAGACAGATCAAACAACTAGATCCATGCAAAAACATGGGATCGAACCTTTAGATAACGATTTGGTAACGATTTTCAGCTAGTATGCGATCATTTGCACTTATTGTTATCTGGCAGGGCAAGTGATTGGTTATGGCAATTTCTGAGAAAGCACGAGGAGTTCACTTGGGAAACCTTTTGTTTTGCTTTTAGGGACAAGTATGATGATGCAGACGATGATGTTGACTTATGGAGAAGAATTTCGAAACGCAAGCAAGGAGAGAATGAATCCTTTGATTCATATTAAGTTAGTATGGAAGAGCTAGTAAATAGACTTGTGAGATCTCTACCGGAACCTGACTTGGTTACGCTGTTAATAGATAATTCTAAAAGTTCACTTCGACTAGAGTTACTTCATTTAAACATTGTCTCGGTTAAGAAATTGTTAGCAGAAGTAAAGAAACACGAAAAATTCTATAACGAAGTTCGCAATAATTCAACTAAAACCCCATTTGCATATCGACGCAATATTTCAGAAATTAGTCAGGAAACAGACGTCGGAGACTCGCAACTAATAGTATCAGCCATCAATCGATGCAAAATGGCCTGTGGAATTGTGATAAAGTAGGTCACCGTTGGGATGATTGCTTCGATATCAAGACCATATTGCTATGGGTGTGGCACTAAGAATACCTATAAGCCGAATTGCACGAAATGTAATCCTTCGGAAAACCGATTGAAGGATGTTTCGACCAACCCACAGTAGGCACATCCGGACACCAGCAAGACAAACAAAACCACCAGACTGCGACATTCGACTTGAAGAAAACTTTTAAGGAAAGCGAACACGAATCTAAAAGCGTCAAAACCTCGTTTTTACCTTTTCATGAAAGGATGTCAAATTATATGAAAATTAGAAATAAGATATTCGGAGATTTAAGCACCATAACTAAAGCAGTTAGGCCTAGAAGATCCACTCTTCGTCTACGAACCTTTTGGAAGAAAATAGTTTCAACTCGTAGGCTATTGATTTCGTCAGTACAGGGGCAGGGAGATAATCGTCTTTACACCTCCGTTGTCATCAATGACAAGGTCTACAACGCCTTGTTAGATTTAGGAGCCACCGTTAGTTGTGTAGGTCATGATGCAGCTCGAACACTCTTGAGCCACCCACAGGTTCGCAAGTGTTCCGGGAAAGTTAAGACAGCTAATGAGAATCTTTGTTCTGTAAAAGAAACCTTAACATATACCTTGACTTATCGGAATATTACCGACAACATAGACTTTTTCATTATACCCGACTTGAATTAAGAAGTTTGTCTGGGAATAGATTTAGGAATAGATAGGCTTTGGGGCGAACTAACCTCATTTCTCACTCGATTGAAGTCGGTGATACAAAGGCCGTTAAGCAAAGGCACTGGTTATCTTACCTGCACGGGAGAAACTTATCTTTGCAGAGATAGATAACATGTTAGTTCTTGATATAATAGAACCTTCTAGTAGTCCTTGAAGCAGTAATTGCGTGATTGTTGAAAAGGGAAGTAAGGTTAGATTATGTTTGGACTCCCGCGAAGTCAATAAACATACCAGTCAATAAACATACCATTACCTTAAATTGATGGGATCCTGAGTCGTTTACCTCCTGCACGTTTTATAACCGGTCTCGACATAAAACATGCGTTTTGGCAAATAACGTTAGATGAGAAGTCGCTTCAGTATATAAAGCATTTACTGTACCAAACCGTCATCTTTACCAATATAAGGTCATCCCATTTGGACTTACTAACGCAACACCGTTTAATGGATCATGTCATACCAGCCCATCTTCGCAACCGAGTTTTTGTAAATCTCGATGATTTATTAGTCTAATCAGATAATTTTAATTCGAACCTGGTTCTCTTGCAAAAAATATCACTCTGTTTACAAAATGCCATTATCACCATTAATATAGGAAAATCTAAGTTCTGCATGAGAGAAATAAAATACCTTGGATTTTTGATTTCTGACGGACAAATTAAGACCGACCCGTCAAAGATTCAGGCTATTAATGAGTTTCCACTCCCAACAACTGTGAAACAACTGCGTCGGTTCTTAGGTTTATCAGGTTGGTATCGAAGATTTGTAGATAATTATGCCACCGTTAGTTATCCCCTGACGGAGATAATTAAGAAGAATAATACTTCGTTAGTTTGGGATAGCGCTGCTAAAAACGCTTTTGAAGTATTGAAACTTAGATTGACTACCGCTCCCATCTTGGTAACACCAAATTTCTCGAAGCCATTCGTTTTGTTATGTGATGCTAGTTCATTTGGCTTGGGTTGCGTTCTCGCGCAACGGAATGAGGAAGGATTGGAAATGCCAATTGGATACATGTCATGCAAGCTATCCAAAGCTCAAAGGAATTATTCCGTTACCGAACTAGAATGTTTGGCTGTTATTGAGGGAATAAAGAAGTTTCGTGCGTACATAGAGGGTCAAGACTTCTTGGTAATTACGGACCATGCGGCACTTCAGTGGCTCATAAGACAAAAGGATTTGTCAGGAAGACTTGCCCGATGGGCTATCCAATTGCAAGGTTTTGATTTCCGTATAGAACACCGAAAGGGTTCTCAAAATGTAATTGCTGACACGCTTTCAAGGCAGAACGAGTCAGTAGAGGAATTCGAAGAATTCGGTCCGATTATCGATTTGGAATCGGAAAAGTTTCGCTCGTTTAAATATCTAGACTTGATTGATCGTATTTGTGCGAACCAAGAAAAACTTCCGGATCTTAAAGTGACAGACGGATATGTTTACAAAAGAACTGAAGCTGTCACCAATGAAACTGAGTCCGACGATAGTCTTTGGAAACTATGGGTACCTTCAAAGTTAATCCAAAGTGTTCTGCAACGGGCTCATGATCCTCCTAGCGCTTCGCATTGTGGCATAGGGAAAATGATTGAAAAGCTCAAAAGATATTTGTTTTGGCCAAAAATGCTAATACAAATTCGAGAGTATGTACAAGCCTGTTCGACTTGTAAACAAACCAAGAGTCCGAACATAGTACTTCGTCCCATTGGAGGGAGCAGACAGAGAGACCATTCCAACGACTTTATATGGATCTGTTAGGTCCATACCTGCGTTCGAAATCAGGTAATATAGGATTGTTGATCATAGTGGAGCAATTTACTAAGTTTCATTTCCTTTGTCCATTGAAAAGATTTACGTCCGAAAAGATATGTGAATACCTGGAGAATTCAATTTTGTTTACATTCGGAGTACCAGAGTCCATACTAACGGACAATGGATCTCAATTTCGCTCAGGATTTTTCTAATCGTTTCTAACCCGATATTCAATTAGGCATATATGTACGGCTGTTTACTCTCCCCAAATTAATGCAAGCGAGAGATTAAATCGTTCGATTTTAGCGGCTATTCGTGCTTATGTGGGTAAAGATCACACCACTTGGGATCAGAATTTGAATGAAATAAATGGAGCTCTTAGATCTAGTTTACACACAACGACAGGATATTCACCATATTTCCTGGCGTTTGGTCAAAACATGATATTGAATGGCAAGGACTACGAACTGCTCAGAAAACTTAATTTGATTTCAGACGATGCTAGAATAATGTATCCCAATGCATTACAAATGGCCAGATTCACAGCAAAGCTGAATACAGCCAAATCGCACGAAGCCAATGCAAGAATATATAACTTGAGAAGTAGAAATATCCAATTTCAAGTTGGAGATCAGGTTTATGTTCGAAATTTTTCACAAAGCAACGCTAGTAAGAAATTTAGCCATAAACTAGCTAAAGTGTTCGTGACAGCAACTATAGTTAGAAAACTAAGTCCAGCATATTATGAGTTATCTGGTGAAAATGGAAAGAAAATGGGCGTATACCACGCCAAAGACCTACAAACAAGGTAGAACACTATCCTTTTTCAGATTACGATTCCTGTCGAAACTTAGGAACATAATCTGTGGTTGTAGTGCCCAGTGTACCAGGAAATAAATAGAAGTTAATATTTAACCAAAATTATTAAATTCTATTCGTACCCAGACAAGACCACTCTTCGGCATACTAGGGTTAATAGAAAGCTCGTACCAACTCTCAGAGACAGACACGATAAATTCTTGTGGTCCCTTTCGCACTTCAGT
>VNJR01001836.1:0-30575 GCA_008042585.1 Drosophila punjabiensis
ATCTTGGCAAAGAGTCTGGAAAGTTGGCTGAGCTTTTTGCGGGCGATAGACCAAAGTATATTTTCGTGGCAATAAATTATTTATCATATGCAAATGTAGCAGCATGACGATAAAAAGCTTAGCTTGCCTCGCCATCCGCGAAGTGAGCTAACCAAATTAAACTTGAAACGCGAAAAGCGAAATGCGAAATGCGAAATTGATTTGTAATTTGAATTTGTATGCAGATCAAAGCGACTGTATAATAAACTGATATAAACATGTGCCCAAAGAGTATATATATACTGTCGATTCATAACCATAACCATCCTGCCTGTTTTAAAATGCAGCCGGCGCGACTTCGACTGCATCTAATTAAAAAGGCATTAAATAATGTTGTTGTTGTTGGAGTCGTTGCCGCTCGGCTGCCGTCCCTTTTTAGACAATTTTGCACAACTTTGTGTGGGTCACGTTTCGGCACTGCCACGCCCCCCGGGTCCCTCTACGCCCTCTCTCTCTCGACACAGTGCCTGCAAATTGTTGTCGTACACGCTGTAAATCTCGCTTCACTTTAAGGCGAGTTTTTGGGGTGATGTTGCTGCCGTGCGATGTTGCCTCATTGTTGTTCTGAGTCTGCAATTCTTGGAAATGGGCGCGCATTCAAAAAAGACTTTAAACACGCCCTCCTCGTTGTATGAGTCCATTCCCACACAGATACGACCACACATATAAACATGCACATATATATATCTGGCAGTATTCAAAATTTATATATAAATACATTTGGCGAATTTGTTTGCATTTTGTGTGTTGTCATCAGCTTAATTTATGCAGTCCCATTGATTCATTCGCATGGGGGCACATTCAATTTTGAGGCTTCCTCTCGCCTATATGAGTGTATAAAACATAATGTGCATTAAGTTAATAGTTCTTTAAATTTATCGAATTTGTTAACTGAGGAAGTCTGAATGATAGAACTTAATGAAACTAAATAATTCTCTTAAGACATGGGGGTTTCGCACTTTAAATGAATTTTAATATATGAATATTTATCGGTAGTTCAATATTATATATTTAGAGAGAGATAAAAACAGGAATATACAGTTAAAAAAAAAGGATTTTTCATTTTGTTTCTTTTTCATGGCGCCCAACGAGATCATATTTACTTGGCTTAGTGTGCCAGCTTTGTTCTTTCTATAAAAAAAATACATGCAATACATTTAAAAAGTATTTCTTAATACCATAAAACACCAAATAATACTGTACAAAATATATTATTCTCAAATAAAATTTGATACTGCATATTGCAGGGTGTTCTCCAACTGATTAACATTCAATTTGCGTGGAAGAATACAATGCATGATGATGTCACACAAGCCAAACACTGAAAAGTCCCACGTTTTATTAAATAAACAAAACTGGGCATAAAAAATAATTTAAATGCAGGCAGCAAAGTCATTTAGCTTCACAATCGGGCAATATAACAAATGATAATAATTGAAAACCAATTGCGAGAGCAATTTGTTTAGTTTTTTTCAAATCAAAAACAAATAACTTAAATGCATAAAGTGAGGTGCCGCTAATGCTCTGTAAGATTTATGAAGCAGTTTGCTTGTTAATTATACAGTTTATAGTGTGTGGAAGCTGATGCTGATATAGTAGTAATATCGGGGGAACTATTTGGTTGTCTGACTGCGATAACGGGTTTTCTTGTTGGCCCAAAAAAAACTTCTGGCCCAAACGGCGTACTTATCGTTAAGTTTGTGCGATGGCACGCGTACCCTTAGTTGCAGCAGAGTGGCCATAAAAATTGATTTACTTTCGGGAGAGCATACCCGGCGTATGCGTGATGCAAAAAACAACCACCGAAAAATGAGCAACTATAAAAGTTTATGCATTTCTTGGCAATCGCTGGTGTGCTCTCTTCCCTGTACTTTCTCCAGCGAAATAACGCATAAAATATTATGGTATGCGAAATAAATGCATATTTCTATTTTGTGCCATAAACTTGCCAACTACAACAGCTTGTGGCATATGCAATACAAGCCGGAGCTTCCTTCCTGTTCGAAGTAACCCATTCCCTGTGGCGACACCACCACCCCTCCCCCCCTGCTGCTCGCAGTGCCACGCCCCTGTCCTTGCTTCCGTTTCCGCCCCGCATTGTGTTCGCCATTGCCTTTGTGTGCTGCTGCTGCTTTTTGCTTTGCGTATTATTTTTAAGCAAGTATTTGCGTGTTTAAACACGTTTCGCAGCTTACGAATTATGTGGGCCCGTTCCCTACCTTCCCCCAAAAATAAACCCAATCCTCCGAGCTCTCGCCGATCCCCAATCCCCCGACTTCCAGCACTCGAACCCAACTCCAAGCTCCACCAACGCAATGCGTTTCCATTGCACTTACTTACCACGTCGCCACCATCGTCATCGTCATCGTCATCAGAGTGGCTGCTGCCTTCGTTATCGTTGATGCACTGAGAAAAATATCGTTATCAAAGATTAGAGAATAAGGTTTTAGGGTTTAGGTATCTATATATTGTGATATATTTAAATACAATAAAATTCCTTTTAATCAAAATTTTCAAGAACTTAGCTTACAGATTATTTTTACTCCGATAATATTCCTGAAACTTAATATACTTTACTCTTAAATATTTTTCATATATTATAGTTTAAAATTAACCTAATTTTACTTGTGTAAAGTCTATGTAATTTCTCTTTCTTTAACTTATTTTATTGTGTTTTTTTTTTTTGTTCTGTGTAATGCCATTGTCGTCTTGTTGTGTTGCTCACGCGCTTAATGCGTTTGGCTGCCGCCATATCCTGCCACCTGCCCCCTAAGCATCTTTACCCCTTGTGGAATCTCCAACCCCTCTTGAATCTCGACCCCTTTTTTTCTGAGGGCATGGGCGTGCGCCTGCATAAAAGTTCCAAATGCTGACTTACTGCTCTGCCGGCACAACTTTTGCCCCTTTAGACAAGGCAAAAAACTAAAAATAACAAAAAAAGCAAACAGAAAAAGCGGGAAAACTGCAGAAATTATATCTTTATTTTATTTTTTTGTGTGGCTGCCACAGCAGCTGCACTGCGTGCACTTTCATAAGTTGCAACTTGCTGCTTTCCACCGAATCCCATTCCCCCGGCCCCTCGCTGACTCCAACTGGGCCAGGCTTAAGTCTTTTCGGCCATATCTTGTGCTTGGGCCCGGCTGCCTTCTTGTCTTTACGGCCAAAAGTGGTTTTTGGCCGCCATCGCTTGTTAGCCGGCTTTTGTTTGCCTTGTCACAGAGTGCCAGACTTCGTGTTGTTGCTGTTGGCAAGTGTTTGTGAGCCAATGTTGTTGCAGATGCAGTTGCAGTTGCATTGCAGTTACAGCAGCATCGCATGTGGTCGTTGTCATTAGGTTTTAGTATGATTGAGGCGGGGGACAATCCCGCAGTTAAGTCAGGGATTTTTGTAAAACTTATCGGGAATAGTTTGTGCAAGAGAGGTTCTCAAAGCCCACGCAGAGCAAAGTATATTTTGAAACTAAAACTCTTTATTTGTTGGTGTATTTAATGGATACAATTTAATCTCAAAATTTATGAATGTTACAAAAATCCAAAAAATATTTATACCTTATTAATTACATTTAAGTTCTGACTATATTTTTTAAAATGTACAAAAGTGTTGACTGAGCTCCAATTTGGCTAAAACATATATTCCCCTCTCAAATAACCTTAGCTGTTAAGTGCTTTGTTCCCATCCCAAAACTCGTTCACATCTCTGACATTCTTTTTTTTCGATATCACGAATTTTTTTTAGCCACGACCTTCAGACTCCAGCTTCGATTTCTCAATGAAATCGACGGGAAACTGAAGTTCAAAACCATCGAACACCTGCAAATGGAGACGCCCCCAACGAAAACCAGTTGGCAGTCAAAGTCTAGTTGGGCTTATAATTGCTTGCTTTTATTTGACAAAACAAATAGCGAATCACTAATGGAGCTGTTTAGAGGCAAACTTTAATTTCCACTCGTCCCATTAATTAGCAGCGCCTTAAAAAAAAATCAACTCGCACAAAAGCGCTGCCATTTTGTCTGCCACTTGTGCGATCCGCTCCGATACAGAGCTCCATATGTGTGCATATATAATTACCATAATTAGTTGCTTGGCAAATTAAACGCTGAAAGCTCGCGCTTGTAATTAACGCGCCACCAAAAACGGCAAAAGGCAACATGAAACCGCTCGTGTTGCATGGGGAGTAAGGGGTATGAGGTACGGGGACCTGGAGACCTGTCCCAGGTCAAATTACTTCCCATTGATGCAGACATATGCTCTGAAGCATTTCAATATGTCGGTACCAAAAAGGTCGACCTGTGCTTAGCTCCATGAACTCTCAACTCCACTCCTCTGCCTCGTCTCGGGTCCAACAATGAAAAGTCATCCAATTACTTTGACATTGTGTAGGGGCCCGAAGACGAGGCCCTCCGGATCGGATCGAATGGAATGGGTTGAGGTGGGACCATGGGCTGGGTTAGGATGAGATGAGTTCGCCTGCCAAGAGCAGATTGCCGCAGGCTCACAGCTGTTGGAGTGGCGACTTGGATAGCTGGATAGCTTGGATACTGGATGCTGGATGCTGGATTGCCGGGTACTCCGCCGAAGGGGCGTGCCAAGTTGGCACGCCTGCAGATAGCTAGTTACAATACATGCACTTAAGCTACACGCCACGCACAGTGGGATTGGGTCACCAGATGGCATAAAGAGCTCCTAGAAAGGAGAGCTTCCTGCTAAGAAGCGAAGTTCAAATAAGGTTTTATCTAGGAATTGGGAGATAAAAAAGTAACCCTAACAATTGAATATATAAATAAATATTAAATTAGAACCACTGTGCTATTGGCATCCACTTCCTCCCAGTCACCAGTCACCAGTCTCTCTGGTCTCTGGTCGCAAATCCAAAGAGCTGCTTCCGCCAGACGGACAGACGACGAGGAAGGCCAAGACGAAACCGACTTCAGGGCCAGGAAAAAAACTTGCCACAGTTCAAGACGAAACTAAACGCGGCTAAAAAGCTAAGCCCGCCAAGCAGCCAAGAAAAAAAAAAAGAGGACATAAAAAAAAGAGGAGCAAGAATGAAGAGCACTAACAAAGTTGCCTTGGCATTCATAAGGCAACGGATGGGGATGGTTTGGCGGGGAAATACATGCATATAAAATGCAAATAAAAAATGCGGCAGATACTAAAATTGTAATATCCGCACAGGAACGCAGGCCGCAACTACAAAATACAAGCAAACACCATGGGCCCCGAGGAGCAAAGAAGCAGTCCTCAAGGAGAATATATATAAAAATACAAAAGCGGCAGGAAAAAAGCGGGCAAAAATAAAACTAAACCTGTGGGCTGTGTGTGTTCAGTGTGTGTGCTTGGTGTGTGTGTGCTGCATATTTTTCTGCCGATGCCGTGGGAAACAACAACACAGCCCCGTGGACCGCGGTCGCATCTGCCTTCGGTCGGGTGCCTGCTTTTGGGGCCTGCCCCCGGGCCACGAATCCGCAGCTCCGAATCCAAAGCCAAAGCCGAAACCAAATCCAAAACCAAAACCGATACCCAAACCGGTCGGTGGCAGCCTGAAACTCGAACTCGGCATGCTAATCTTGCCTGCCGCTGACTTCTAATGAAGCAATGAAGCCCAGGCGCAAGTCCCGGCCTTTGCCGATATTTGTTCTATGTGAATAGCACAGAAATGCACAGGAAGAAAAGGTCCTTTTGTAATTAAATATCATAAAATTTAACTATTTGTTTGAAGAGAATTTAACTAACCAATTATTAACATTTTCTTGTAATAAACTGTCTTCTCTGGTTTAAAGTTTAATTGCAAACTTTACATAAATCATCGCTTGATTCCTCCTGTGCAAAAGCAAACATTCCATCTGTATGCATATATTTTTAGTGCTTGCCCTTGGGTTTGGTTCTCAGCCCTCGGACTGGAACCCGCACCTTGGCCAACTCCACACTGGCCGCACTTGGTTGTCTAATTCAATTTCATTGTCTGTGTTTGCCCATTAGGACGATTTTCCATGTGTGACCATCCTCTTTTCGTTCCTCTTTAAAAAAAAAACTCTCCCCCCGCTTAATGAAATTTTCATGTTTCATTGGGAATGCCATTTGGCCTGCTTTATATTTGATTGCCTTCCGAGCAAACGTAGCTATATATATGCTATATGTATGCTATATCCCTGGCAGCCGCAATAAAAATGCCCTTGGTTAATTGTCAGGCTGGACGGACACAGATGGCTAGATGGAGCTGGACAGAGACAGAAATTGCAATTAGTTGCACAACAGTAAATGCCTGTCTGTGTGTGTGTGCCCGCAGGTGAAGTGCTGAGTTAACAATTTATGAGATACAAAGATACTGAGATACAAATGTAACCCACCTGAGGCGGCACTCTGTCCATTTCTGTGTGTGTGTGTGGGCCCCAACTTAATTGAGCATATTAAGCCAACAAAGGCAGCTGCAATAATACATATCAAGTATACGCAGCGTTGGCTGCTTTCAGCAATTCCCAATTGACAATCGCTTGCAGATAGAGATAGATAGATAGATAGATACACAGATAGAAAGATGAGGGAGAGATAGGATGAGAGTTCATTAAAATTGCAATTAGGCAATGAAGCGAAGGAAGTGCCACTAAAGCATCCAAATATACCGCCAACAAAGCGGATAAGGGAAGTAGACTGGATTGGGTTTATAGACAGATGGAAATCAGTGATGGCAATGCATTATTTGTGACTTGTTTTAAATTTTATTTATATTTTATTAATTCTTAAAATTTTCATTAACAAGTTATTGAAATAACAAAACAACATTCCCCAGAAAATATATTAATTTCTAAGCTAAAAACTTATTCTTATTTTGACTTTAAAGTAGACCCCTCTTCTTTTTTTCTATTTTAAACATACTCTCAACTTCCCTAAAGGAAATACTTTCCATCAATCGAAGCTATTCATGGCATTTCAGTCATGTAATTGCCAGCAGCATCCGCACTTCCTCAGCTCAGGCTCCATCTACATCTCCTTTTCCCCATTAATGGTTCACTTTGTGCCAGTTGCCCCGCCGATTTAATGAGCCAATCGAGCCGGAATCCCGATGTCGCCTATATATGCAACACACAGCTCACATATATCTGTGTGAGAACGAATATATATCCGCGCATCAACACGTTCGACGCGGCGTGTCAATAATTAAATGTTTCCGCCAGTCGACGGCTCCATTTAAACTATGCCACGTCAATGAGATTAGCGACAGGATGTGTGACTTCCCCAACTTCCCGACCCTGTATCCGTGTCTCCATATCTCCGTATCTCGCTATCTCTATCTGTATCTGTATCTGTTGGGTTTGAGTTGTGAACGCGTTAAATCAATTGGCAAGCATTGTTTATCGATTTATCGCATCCTGTGCAATTGTCAGCCACAGTCAAGCCATTATTGGACCCTCTATTAAAAAGCTGACATAGCATTAGAAAGAGTTCTTACCTAGGAATTATCACACTTGGAAGGCATATATCATTAGAGACTCATTTTCACTGGTAATTTTATGTTATTTTCACTGAGAAATTTATTGCAAACTATAATTGACAGCTGTTATACCCCATTTTGATTTGAAAAAACTACTGAATGGATGGGCCCACTCTTAGGGTTATTTCTCTCAAACCCAAAAATCGTTAGTTTCGCTAATTAAAAAGGGTAAACTCTGACGCATCAAAGACCACTAGCCGATGGAGCGGACTCCGAACCGAAGCCGCAACCATACCACGACACTGACACATCGAAGTGGCTCCCTGGCCCAGGCCCCAAGCCAAGCCCAAAAAATACACAGACACAAAGTCGCATTCAAACGCTGAGAACGGAAATGCTCCAACATCAACATCAAAATCAAAATGAGCCGCAGCAAAGAGCTCGCAGAAAACAAAGAACCAAAACTAAAAAAAAGGGGAAAACAAAGCTGAAAATGTGTGTTCTGTGTGTTCTTTTGTAGCCAATTAACAGAAAGATTGACACTTTCGTTTGAAAACGATATACAAGACAGCGTATTGCAATTTAGAATTTGTCAGAGGACCCAAAAATATATACAAAAAGAAAAGACAAGGGGGCGGGGTGAGAAATCACACGCCGATTTGACAGTTTCTCAATGCTATCTCCATATATCAGATATATACACAGACCGAAAGCCGACGACCTCGGGCATTTGTAATCTGCGATAATGACAGGCTGCCAGAGGAGTGTATCTCCAGCAGTATTTGTATCTGTATCTGTATCTGTATCTTTAGCCGGGTGTTTCGATAGCCAATCTGTGTATCCAAATCAATTCGCACAACTGCCGCTGACACCTTGACAGATAACATTGTGTCACATTAGGTTTTTCTTTCGCTCAGCCGTGTGATTAGTGTCTGAATATTAAAAGAATTTATCAACTTGCTCCGCGTGATTCGCCAATTGATTGACGGATAATAGATAGTATCTGATAGCTGGTAATTAAATACGAGAGACTAACTAGTTGGCAGAACACAGGAAAAATATAAATATGCATATAAATAAAACATTATTTAAAAATCCCTTAAAGGCGGTTTTAATTTAATACAAATTAGATTTATGGAATCTTATCAGAAAGTGAATAAGAGTTTTTTTATGTAAATTTTATCTGTATTGCAATTGTGTAAATAAATGTATAACATACAAATAAAAACAAACAAATGATTGATATATATATTTATTTTATTAGTTTTTTCCCTCTTAAATTGCAAACACTCAGTTCCATAAATTTATTCATATTTGCCTTCGTCAGACCATTGCCATATTAAATTGTATTTCATTAACTAAAAGCCTGCCCAGAGAGAGGGATAGAGAGCAAAGCCAACAACTATTTTTTTTTCGGTTCGTGATGGGCGGAAATCCCAGGAAGGCCATTAGGGCAGAAGTTTCGCGAGTCCCGGCTGGGGAAAACTTCGGCAGCAAAGTGATTAAATTTCGCTAGGAATAACAATAACAATAAGCAGCAATACCTTTTTGGCCCAAACTATAATGGTTATCCTTTTTTCCTCTCCTCGTCTTGCGGCAGGTCACGTCATGGAATTGGCCCAGCAGTCGGAGAACAATACGCAGTCGGTCTTTGCGACCATCTACTACCGCATGGTGCCGCGGGTCCGCCAGATGATCGGCCATTTGTACACAGAAATCATGAAGTAAGCATTACTAATTTTTATTTTATTATAATTATTATTACATTCTAAATAATAAACCCATTTGTAGCCACATGAATTACGCCTCGAACTACACGAACAGCAACGACCAGTTGGGCAGACGTGGCATTGGGGGCATCAGCAGTGTCCAGAGCCACCTCGAGGAGGCGGTGCATCGCTTCTTTGTCCAGCTGTTCCCGGTGGCCTACCACCAGATGGTGCATCTGAACAACGATAAGCTGGGCGAGCTGCACGAGGACTACATCAACTGCCTGCAGCACAACTACGACGAGCTGCGTCCTTTCAAGGACATACCGCACCAGCTGCAGGCCAGTCTCGGGAAGAGCGTCCACATGTCCAACATATTCATGAACGCCCTGATCCAGGCAGCCGAGGTTCTCTCCGAGGCGGATGGCCTCTACGGCGAGCAGCTCACGGACTCCTGCAAGCTGCACCTCTTGAAGATGTACTACTGCCCCAACTGCAACGGACACCATCCGCCGCCGGAGGCGAAGCTGTGCGATGGATACTGCAAGAACGTGATGCGGTAAGGATTTTCTTAAACTTTAATTAATTACCAGTAATTTCATCTTAAAATCCCTAAATGTATATTTTCTTTAAAAAGTTGTATTGCCTTATTAATTATGAAAACATTTCTTTAATCCCCAGTGGCTGCTCGGCGGAGTACGCTGGCCTGCTGGACAGTCCCTGGTCGAGTGTCGTGGATGCCCTCAACAACCTGGTCACCACCCACATTCTCTCGGAAAACGGCATCATTACTGTCATCAAGCAGCTGCAATCGAAGCTCTCGGATGCAATCATGGCAGCCATGCATAATGACTCCGAATTGGAGCAAAAGGTAAGTGGAACCATCAAAACCATCAAAAGCAGAAATTGCACAACTATTGTGGCTACTGTAAAAATTTAAGCAACTGAAAATCTTAATTAAAAATCCATTTTTGAAAATATCTTTAATGGAATGAGGATATATTTAATGGATTGCCTCGACCATCAGATGACACGATCGATTTCATTTATTTGCCTTCCAAGGACACGTTCACTTAATGGTTTAATTGCCATTTAATTTATGAACATTTTAAGTGAATTTAATTAATCGGAATTCAGTTCCGGCCTTCAAGTCAAAGTCCAAGTCCGATCGCTGCAGCAGAAGCCTCGAAAAAGTATCTGTGGCATTTCGAGAGCTTGTTAAAACGTGGACATGGCATCCGCATAATCATTGTCTGTTGCTGGGAATTTAAAATGCTAAATTAGGCTGGGGAGTGGGTCCGCTTCAACCCCCTGGGAGTTGCAATTTACATGCAGGTGTGAGGACACACGTGCTGGTTGCATGAGCATTGGTGATTAGCCCCACACTCTGAATAACCCATCTCTATTCCCACTTCCAGGTGAAGAAGACCTGTGGATCGCCCAGCCTGACGCCCTATGCCACCGGAGAGCCGGATGCTAAGCCTCTGCCGCACAAGAATGCCATCAAGTATGCCACGCCCCCGGATCCGGGCATGGTCCGCTTCCTGTCCACCATCGACCAGAGCAAGGAGTTCTACACGAACATCGTGGACAAGTGAGTAACCAGCAGACGATGCCACGAACTATATTAGTTTATTTTTTTCATTATATTATTAAGTTACACTGACCGACCGACCCATGGATTGTGTTGCAAAAATTAACATTTTAAGATAATTTCGGTTAGGCTTTCTTGGGTTTGGTGATCATATCGAGCACATCCTTCAGCAGGCAGAAATATAGCGGTGTACCGATGGCAATGAAGAAAATCAAATTGGCAAGAAATCCGTTCTTTACCGGCATGCGACAGCCCTAAAAATAAATTTAATAATTAATTAAATTGTATAAAAAATCATGGTTCTATATATACTTACTTGCCGCGTATCTGGAGCTATCGGAGCGGCCAGACAAAAGTCATGGGCCAATTGATGGATGTACAAAACCAGCTCCTTGAACATTTTGCTTTGATTTCCTGATTTGCGGATTGTGTTGTATATTTATTTATTTTTTTATTCAGTTGACATTACCAGAGGGAAATACAAATTTTGATTGAGTAAAAAGCAGCAGCTTACCAAGTTCCCTTCAATCTACAATTTACAGCTTCTGTGACGAGCACCACTCTCGGGAGGATCACTCCTGCTGGACAGGCGATCGCTTCGGGGAGTACAACCAGCTGCTGATCAACCCGGGCATGGACACTCAGCGGTACAATCCGGAGGTGCCCTTCAATTCCATGGCCCAGGCCAACCAGCTGAACGAGCTGGTGGATAAGCTGATCAAGATCCGCCAGAGCATCGGAGCAGCGGTAGGTTTTAGCTATTTCTGATTAATAATATTTATTAATTACTAATGAATATATTTTTAATTCAGCAGGCACCCTCGAACAGCATACAGTCGCACGATATTCAAAGCGACATGGGCCACGAGGGCTCTGGCGGAGGCGAGGGCCAGATTGGCGACGATGAGGAGGAGTACGGTGGCGCCCATGGCTCTGGAGATGGTTCAGGCGATGGTAAGCTTTATTTTCAGAAATATCTTTAAGGTGGAAAAAGGGTTTCAATTGGAGTTTTCCTAAAGAACCCAAAGAGACAATTAACAGGTCAAAGACTATATATGCTAGCTTTAGAGCCTGATCCAGGCTGGAGAATGCATCTATTCTTTTTGCTTCAATATCCTTTGGCAAAACTTCCCTTATTAAACAATATATAACTCTCATTTTTAGGTCCCGACGTCAACTTCGGCGGCAGCCCTCCAATCACCGAACAGGAGCCACGCGACAACGGCAAGGACAGTGGGTCCAACCCGCTGGCGGCCACCACGGCGACGTGGATGCTCCTCACTCTAGTCACAATGCTCCTCAGTAGTTGTAGTTAAGGATGCTGCCCCCCAAGGGTCGAGGGATGAAGTGAACTCACACACAGGACCCCGCTGCGAGGGCGAATGCGATAGCGACAGCGAGGGGAGGCCGGAGCCTCACGAGTAACAGCAGATGCACAAGAATCGAGTTAAATCATTAATTAATAACTATTATCATTATTATTATTATTATTATTATTATTATTATTATTTGTGTAATTCTTAAGTTGTTACAAGTAATTTATTAGGCCCTAAGCGCATTCATCTCTAGCAATCGACTAACAACTTACACACCAGAAGCGAAAGCGAACCCCACTTTCCCTTCTAGCTTTTCCAAATTCAGAGCTCATCGAATTTCCATGCCGAGTCCCAACTAGACTTATGTGCCATATAGATGTGTTGGGCTCTGCGTACACAAAACCAGAAATATATTACAAGACGAGAGGTAGGCTCAAACTCAAGCAGAACCCGTCGTCGTCCTCCCATAGCATAGCATAGAGTGTGCGAGCAGTTTGTTCAGATAAATGTTAATATATATAGGCGTACCGTACGTAAAGCTCAATGTTCAAAGCAAGTTGTTCCTTTTCGGTGTTCGAGTAATTAGGCGAGTAAGCTCTGAGTAAACAGAAAGTTAGAAAGAAGCTATGGCACCACATTCAATGGATTCAATAGTTCTCTCGACGACGCGATCCAATCACCAATATTATACGTATTTACGTGCTACGGATATATGTAGATCTGTTAGCTATAGAACAGTGGATGTTAAACCTATACGAAATTATTGTTGTCTACACTCTTTTTGAACTGAGCGAACGAACGAAGGATTCATTGGGAAATCGAAGCGAAATGCATACGAATGGAATTTAGTTGAGGAAACGCACTTTATGGAAAAACTAGAAGACTTACAGCTTTATACGCAAAACAGAAACGAAAAACGATGAAATCTATTGATATATATACGTATATTGTAGCATTATTTAAATTATATATGAACAAAGAGGGAAGACCTGGAGGTAATGTCATTCAATGCATTCAGCTAATTAGAGTTTATGGAAGTTCAACGAGTTTGCATGCGAAAGTTTACAAGAGAAAACTGCAGAGTTCAGCGCACAATTTTGCAATTTTCGCAATCTGCAATATTTGATTCGAAATCTGCAAATCGAAATCGAAACTATTGTTGCAATCTAACGGATACTTTACAGTGGGCAGAGCGCTGCTGAATCAAATCCAGAGAGCAGCGCTGGCGACACTCTAAAAAAATTAAAACAAACAAATATAATATATAGTTTATACACAAATGAATATGAAATATGCATTGATACGGCGATAAGAATGAAATCTATATATAAATATATATATATATATACATACATATACATAAATGAATTAACTAATTAAATCGTAATTATATGCTAGTGCGTAAACTGTAACGATTAGCCCGTAAAAATGTGTAAAAAGCAAGCAGTTGACCGAGAACAAAAAATTTAGTTAGTAGCAAATTAACAAAGGAAACGCCAACGGCCGCCGCACGCCTACCTATATAACATACTATATATCGCTATATACGATCGGATCGGATCGGAGCTGGGCAGGTGTGTGTGTGCACGCGGGCTGCAAACTATGTATAATTATTATTTGTATCATTATTATTTAACTATTGCATGTGATTAATAATATTTAAGTTAAACGTAAAGCGCAGCATATTAAATTGTAACTTATGTATACCGCAAACAAAAACAACAACAAATCGAAAAGAAGCAGCAATATGCGAAGGAAAATCATCATTGTAAATCTATTCGGAGATAACCAATGCGAGGAAACAGCAAGAATTGCACTAAAAATAAATGTACTACTTTTAGATGCCTAAAAACCAATAAATAATTATGTAACAAGAAAATGCGAGTCCAGCAAGTTTATTGAGCCAGACAGAGAGAGAGAAAGAGCGCGCACGACGCAATAATGCTATGAGTAATTGAGTGTAACGGCCGAACAGACCGAAAAACTTTTGTAAATTTCATTTAAAACCTGAATAAACGTCAATATTTGAAATTCAAATCAATTGCGCCCTTTCATTCCTACTGGGAGAGGTGGCAACGCTGGCCAGCAGCTGTTTGTGGCGCTCGATAACAGCAAAAAATTACAAAAAATCGATGTTTTGAAAATTTGAAAAGAATCGATAGTATCGATAATGCTATTGATATTATCCAGATCTGGCAGCACCAACGTTAAAGCGCTTTTAACAATAAATTTTAACTATTTTCCTTTCATTTTTGATATTAGCATAATAACCAGGAAAAATGTGTCACTTTTTGTGCGGATGTGTTGGTGGTTCCAATAACAAGCAACGAATTTGAGAGGTTTCCGCGAAATTACGGAAAAGCATGGCACTCAACACTAAGAAAACTTTGGAAACCAAAAAACAAGCATGTCGCAACGCGACTCAGCAAAAGATTGCATGGGGCAGGTTGTGCGGCAAAAACATTAACAAAAACTTTGAATCGTTGGGTACGATCTTGAAGTATTGTATAATTTGTCCTTTGACTCCCAGTTACAGTTGACTTACATTTTATTACAGATCTAAGCAACGATGTGTTCTCTGCAGGACGCGGCAGGGCCAACGATTTGGTCCTAACACTCAACGAGCTGCCCGAGGACAGACTTGTAAAAGTTTCCAAGGTTCACTTTATTATCAAGCGAACCACCTGTGAACTGAATAGTACGATTTACATAAAGGATGTTTCTCTGAACGGAACATTTGTGAATTGTAAACAAATTGGCCAAAACCAGACGCTCATTTTGAATGATGGCGACGTTATTTCCTTATCCCTGCCCACCAACAACACCTTTGTGTTCATGGATCTCAGGCTGCCGGCGGGGTTAGCCAAAAGATATTGTGTGGTTCGCCAACTCGGCGCCGGGTCCTTCGGACTAGTGCGCCTTGTCAATGACACTCGTACCGGCCAGCAGTTTGCGATGAAGATTGTGAGGAAAAATAGGGTGTCGAGGGCCAGAGCTCGCCAAGACCCAGCGCTGAACGAGGTCGAGATCATGAAAAATCTATCGCACCCGTGTGTAGTTCGTATGCACGACGTCGTTGACAGACCGGAGGCCGTTTACATTTTGCTGGAGCTAATGTCGGGCGGCGATCTTCTCGATCGGATCAATAGGAAGAAGCGTCTGAGCGAGGAGATATCTAAGCTGTACTTTTACCAAATGTGTCATGCCATCAAGTATATTCATAGCCGCAACATTATCCACCGGGACTTCAAGCTGGAAAATATCTTGCTAAAGACCAATGACGAGGAGACCCTCCTGAAGGTCTCCGATTTTGGACTGAGCATGTTTCTGCCGGGGGACTCGCTTTCAGACGGAACTCCGACCAGCGGAAAAACGGTTTATACAAAAAAGGGCGATATTTGGAGCTTGGGAGTCGTACTCTTTTGCTGCCTGAGCGGATCGTGGCCCTTCAGTTCCAACGACGACGCTCCGTTGCGCGATCAAATAGTGGAGGGAAAGGTTGACCTTCTGGCACCGGAATGGAAGCATGTCTCCAAGGACGCTAAGCTTCTGATTAAGAAAATCCTCACTGTGGATCCCGAAGAACGGCCATCAATCGATGACATCTTGCAGTGCAGCTGGCTAAGGGATGCGCCAATGCAGCACAAAGCCAGAAAGCTAATGAAGCTTCAAAGCGAGGAAAGCGGGAAAAACGTGCTGCTCGTTGGGCGTTCATGGACCGTTTGACAACCTTGGAGTTCTATCTGTTTAATGTTCCATTATTTCTATTATTATTATTATTTTAAACTGTATTTTCATCTTATCTGCCTTGCCATCCTTATATCTGTAAAAAAAGATACATTACCATTGTTTAAAAACGAAGCTATCAGTTGAATAATAATTGAAAACTAAACGAAGCTATCAGTCGAAAAAGGCGAAAGCATTTATAAATAAAATATCTAAGGATAGCTGCTTAAAGTTTTTCATTTGACCGGATTCAATCGATTTCTGGCTGGCTTCTATTGGCGAAATCGGGTGGAGAAAACCCCAAAGCTGGCCATTATAGCTCTGTTTTACATATATATTTTCTCCTGCAAGTGCAATGGAACCATCTGTCGCTACCTGAACACTCAGAAAAAGCCGGAAAATAGGCAAATCGCGGGAAATCCCTCTATTGAGGCGGGTTGAGTGTGACCAGTAACTGACTCTGCGAGAAATGCCACCCCTTTCGTCTTTCTCGCCAGCAAGGCAGGCGGGCACACCGCGCAGAGCAACAACAAAGACCCCAAAGACAACAATTGCGAAAAGCAAAACACGGATTTTACTAATTATTGCTGTTCGGGGCAATGCTCGAGAGTAAATTTAGCCGACGACCAGATACGCGCACTTTCGGCCATTGGCAGGTGTTTCTCCGAGGGCCGGCTGGAAAATCAATTCTTGGAATTGCCAAGAAGCAGCTCTGAAACAAAGATACATTTTGTTATTATTTTGCAACC
The DNA here is from genome assembly GCA_008042585.1 of Drosophila punjabiensis. Taxonomy (NCBI): domain Eukaryota; kingdom Metazoa; phylum Arthropoda; class Insecta; order Diptera; family Drosophilidae; genus Drosophila; species Drosophila punjabiensis. The sequence goes on from VNJR01001836.1 coordinate 16,562, forward strand.
GAAAACCGACTAGGATGTGGATTCAGCCGAAGGAACTGCTCCTGCCCTCGGCATTCTGGTGAGTGTTTGGTTAAAAGCAAGCCGCAAAGCTCCTGGAGGCCTAGAAAACCTGCCCACGGGAGCTGGCACTGTGCGAGTATGTGTGTGTTTGTGTGCTGGCATGTGTATATGCATTGTTCTGTGTTTATGGAAGGTGTCTCACGGACAAAGATAATCGCGAACTGCACTTCACACCAGGAGGCGCGGATCGCGCAAGGGAGCCACGCATGAACCGCGTAGTGCTTGTGCTTGGTTAGAATTCTCTATTGTTGATAACTAATTGAGCAGAGTTCACGACTCAAGAACAAATAATAGCGCAGCTGCTGCTGCTGGAGCGGCTTGAAAACTGTTCCAACTGTTTCCTGCTGCGTAGAAAACGTCCCCCACACTTGCAAACACAAGCACACACACACTCGCACGCGAACATGCACATGCACCGCCCCAAAAGAACTGTAATGCAACGTGAATCCACTCTCAATTCGAATCCATTCCTTTAATTCTCTTTCCGCAGGATTGCCGAGATGCACTCGAGATACTTTGTTCTGCAGAAGCGGCGGAGCCACGGCGAGTCACGCGGCTTCGGGTCCATTCTGGTGGGCACCTACGACAGCATGATGAACACCAAGCCGCCGCCGTACCGCATCCTCCATCAGACGCCCTCGTCGGAGGTGTCTTACGGTAGGTTCGAGTCCATCGTGCGCCTTATCGGCTTCAGTTGGTGGGGCGGCAGGCTGGGCGGGTCTTTGGCCAGCAATCTCTGTGGCCGTGAATCATCGAGAGTGGGTTGCTCTGGGTTTTCATGGGAGTACGTCAATATTTCTTTCATCTCCGAATCGCTTACGTAAACTCACAACGCTTCAGATTACTAAGCAGGGGTCTGGCTCGTTTCTTTTGTGATTTAATTGAGGAAACAATAAGGGAGGCGAAGCCGGGATTGGGGAACATAACCTCGAAATACTCTAGCAATAAGTACTTGTCGGAGAGTTAAAGCTGTGAAAAAGAGCTATTAATCAAGGCAGAAACTAACTATTTCACAATCTTACAATGAGTCCTAGACGAGCCTAATTTGAAAAAAGTTGAATTAAAAAAAAACTATGTAAACGGTAGCTTTATAATATTTTTCTTTATTCTTTTTTGAGTATTTACACACATTTATTGATACGTAAATCCCTTTACACCTTAGAAATCGCCATTGGCATCACCCAAGATGAGATAGTCAAAGATTGGGAATGGCTGCAGGCCAATCTCTTCAAAGTGCTGGACGAGATGGAGAACGAGGACGAGGTGACCAACTTCACCATATGCAAAATCCAATCGCTCTACACGCAAAACAATCAAGATAGCACCGGTGAATCTGCCGACGTCAAGGTGATGACCTCACAGTTTAGGCAGATTTTCAAAATGCCCGAGGAGGAGCAGCTGGTTAACTCCTACTCGGCCACGTAAGGACAGCAAAGCAACGTTAGCTAGCCTAAAGAAATACTAATTATTCCATCTATCCTCCACACAGCTATGTGAAGAACAAGATCCCGCGACAGGGAACGCTGTACATTTCGATGAACCACGTCTGCTTTTACTCGTACATGCTGGGGCAGGAGATAAAGCGCATCATACGGTGCGCCGAGCTCGAGGACATCAGCCGAAACGGCAATACGATTTATCTGAAGACCACCAACAACATGACCTACAACTTTACAATGCTCTTCAATGCCAAGGAGGCGCATCTGTTGATTGAGCAGCTCAATAAAATGGCCATAAAGCAATTGATCCATGACCCCGACAGCCCCGTCGTCGATCACGATCCCTCGAACTTCGCACGGTTGGGTAACAAGGTGTCCAAGAAGCCTGTGTTGCTGCGGGACTTGACGGCTCGCCAGAAGTCCGAGGAGTTCCGCATCCATTTCCGTTTGCCGCAGTCTGAGATAATCGATGGAAAGATCAAGGCGAATATCTGGACGCCCTACTCGAAGCGATTCAATGCCGGCTACATCTACCTATCACCAAACTTTTTCTGCTTTCGCAGCGATGTCAAAGATTTGGTCAGTGTGGTGATTCCCATGAAGACTATTAAGGTGGGTTTTACTGTCGGCTGCTTCAACCTCTATTTAAATGTTCTGTTTTGGTTGCAGAGTGTGGAGAAAAAGGATGATGGCCAGCAACGGTTCGACAATCAAATTGTCATCATAACATCGGAGAATGTGCCTTTCATGTTTGCTCAGATCGTGGACAGGGATGTGCTGATTTCCAAGATCACAGATCTGCTGGCCCGCATTCATATGTAAGTTTTTAATAAAAGTCCCTTTGTGACTATAAAACTAATAAATATTTTCCCACAGTCCTGTGAGTCGGGAGCGCGCCAAGTACGACATTTCGTGGAGCAAGCAAACGGCCCTGATGAACACCTTCAAAACGCAGTTCAGTGCGGATATCGTGCAAAAGCAGGAGGAGAAGATGGTGCGATGGGAGGCGCACTTCCGAGACTTTGGACGCGGCATTGGCATGTTCCGCACCACGGATGTGATCAACCTGATTGTGGAGGGCATTCCCGACCAGCTGCGCCAAGAGATCTGGTTGATCTTCTCGGGTGCGATTCATGATAAGGAAATGAATCCGGGACTCTACGAGGATCTTGTGGAGAAGGCGGCCTGCATCAAGAACTGCTTCGCCCATGACGAGATCGATCGCGACTTGCCGCGCTCGCTGCCCGAGCATCCGGCGTTCCAAAGCACAGACGGCATCGGCGCCCTCCGACGAGTCCTGCAGGCCTATGCTCTGAGGAATCCCCAGGTTGGCTACTGCCAGGCCATGAACATTGTGTCGTCGGTGTTCCTGCTCTTTTGCGACGAGGAGAACGCCTTCTGGATGCTGGCCAGTCTGTGTGAGAATCTGTTGCCAGATTACTACAAGGACAAGGTGGTGGGTGCCCAGATCGATCAGGGCGTGCTCAACGAGCTGGTGGAGACCCATCTACCCGACCTGCACGGTCACTTGGAGAAGCTCGGCGTGATCAAGATGATCTCCATTTCCTGGTTCCTCACCATCTTTATGAGCGTGATCAGCTACGAGAGTTCGCTGCATATCCTCGACTGCTTCTTCTACGAGGGCGCCAAGATCATCTTCATGATCTCTCTGCAGATCATCGAGTGGAACCGTGAAAAGCTGCTGCGGTGTCAGGATGATGGCGAGGCCATGCTAGTGCTGCAGCACTACTTGGAGGGAATCTACAATCCGGAGTACCAGGTACCACCCACCAACGATAAGCGCAAAATGGAGCGCACGCAGACCCAAACCGTGCAGACGCTCATCCACGAGGCGTACACCAAGTTCGGCGAGGAGCTGACTCATCAGCGAATCGACGAACTGCGCAACAAGCACCGTCGACTGACCATGCGACAATTCGACATTGATAACGAGAAAACTATTGTGAAGGCCTACGTCCAGAATCCCTATTTCAACCGCAACGAACTGCACATGCTGCTCACCATCATTCGGGAGGAGAAGCACGCGCTGAAGTCATTGCAGCAGCAGCAACAGAAGGCCCAGTGTCCGCTGTCAGAGATGCCGCAGCTGCTGCCACAGTCGCCGAGCAGGGCGGCTCAGGATGCGGCCGCCTCTATTGGCAGATACGAGGCATACTGCGTCAACTTTGAGGTGTTCCACACGCTCTTCACGGAGCTTACGCCCTGGCGCAAATGCGTCAGCGTGGACATTGGCGAAAAGCTGTTCAGGGTGAGTTATATCCCAGGGATGCCTTCCATATGAATATCTTGAATATTTTGCCATTTTTCTATTAGCTCACCGACAAAAAGGGCACTGGTAACCTCGACATTGGTCAGCTCATCAACGCCCTAGGCCTGGTCTGCTCCACCAAGAGCATGGAGAAGCTGAAGCTGCTGTTTGTCCTGCATTTGCCGCCTCTGCTGTCCAAGGCTGAGATTGAACGATCGCGACGGCCACGTCCACGCACCAAAGACGATGCCGAGGAGGCCTTTGAGGCGGAGGATTTCTTTGAGTAAGCTTAAAGCTCTTAAATATTAATTTTTATTAATCGCTATTCTGCAGCAACGATGCCTCGGAATCGATGGAGGCTCTGCCATCGCCCTCGGATCATAACTTTGACGCCGACGACTTTGCCCTGGTCAGTGCCACGCAGCACCTGCACAATCTGGCCGGAATCTCGGGCAACACGTTCATGGACTTATCGCGCACTACGCCCAATCTCTCGCTGAACTCCAACGCCTCGTCGTTGGTGCAGCGCAACTCGACCTTCTACGTGGATCTGCCGGCACACCAGGGTACTGCAACATCCACAGATGCTGGGCGGGACGATGACGGGCCCCTGAGAGGGCTTCGCCAGCAGGGACGTTACGAATCGATTGACACATTTTCGGATATTTCAGATCTGGGAGCGGCCCGCATGACGCCGCCGGGAGCGGGAGCGGATGCGGTAGCCGGTGCAGCCTCGGCTGCGGCCGCCGCCGATCCATTGCTCTTGAATGTCGAGACTATATCGAATTTCTCACAGATCAGCGACCTGGTCGCTGCCACGCGACTCGAGCGCGCCGATTCGAATGCCACGGACTCGCGAAGTTTGGGCAGCCTCGGCTACCTGCTTGACCAGCCCGATGAGGGGGCGTCCAGTTCGCAGCATACCATTCCGCACATGCGCAAGGAGAATTTCCAGCTGCTGTGGCGCAGCATTATCGAAATCATGGGTCTGGTGCAGGACGAGGAGATGCAAAGAGCCTGTAAGTACATACAGTTTGAAGTAGATTCAGAACTTGTAAGCATCTAAGTTGTGCTTTACTTTTAGACGAGAACCTCCTTGAGCTAGGCAACAGCAATATCAAGAAGGAGCCCAGCCTGGAGAGCTTCACCCAATTGAATATGGGTGGCAGTGGTGATGAGGTAAGAGTTAAACTCAACTATGCTATGAAGCTATGCAAATGGAATAACCAATACTATTCCTCACTCCACAGCAGCCGGATAGCAATGGCAACCCCACCACACCAGCGGCGGAGCCCAGCAGCACCACCCGCCTCTTTGTGGCTCTCGAGGAGGAGCTGCGTCAGGCGGCTGGCGGAAAGCCCAGGACCGACAGCAGCAGCAGCAGTAGCACAAACATCTCAGAGTCCTGGCACATATCCATCAGCCAGTTCATTGCCACGGTTCTAAATGTGAACAGTATCGTCCGAGGTTTCCAGGCGCCCACCCAGATCAGCGAGCAGATCGAGCAGCTGCAGAAGAAGCGGCGCAAGTGCTTGTCCACGAATTACTGAGTACCCAAAGCAGTTCCCAATTCCTAATTCCCACTAACCCCCTCCTAGCCACAAATCTGTATTAGCCATATATGAGAGAGCCCGACCCTGATCCTGGATCCTTGTGCAATGCGGCAGGCTTTTAATCGTATCCACGTTTTATGTATGTATATTGTATTGCCTCTGCAGTAAGTTAAGACAATTGTTTGTGAATATAATTCTATTATTCCTATTATACATTACTGTCACAAGAGACGGTAAGCTAAATATCCATCGCCACCTGCTGATCCTCATTTCTTCTGTTCGCCGACGCATGCTGGCGCTCGTGCTCCGCGGTTCGCACCAGGCACTCCTCGTACGTCCACTTGGGGAAGACTCGCTTGTACAGGTACATAAAGGCAGTGTCATAGGATCGCAGCTGGCCATCAAAGTAGCACTTCATGTGGCCGTGGGTGCCGAGCGACTCCTTGATGTGTCCCAGGCGTCCGCACTTGGTCCTTAGTTTCACCGGCTTGAAGTACTCCACGTCCTCCTTGTAGAAGAACATGTACCTGATTGTCGCAGACTTGCGATTGATGCGCATCGGATGGCCGCTGAGGACGACGCGCTTGAGGACAATGCGATCGGGATTGCAAGAGAGCAGCCGTCCGCGTGCTACCAGTGCCAGCGTGGAATCGGGATTCACCTTAAAGGCAAGCACAGCAGCCGGAGGGAACTGAATGGGAGCGTAGAACGTGGCGCAAACCGTCTCATACGGACGGAAGTAGCGTTCGAACTGGAGAAAAGATTTCCATTCAGTTTGATCAATGTAAAGAGTGACTTTATTCTCACCTTATGCTTGTCCCCGTTGGTGTGCTGGCTGTAGATGGGATTCACCACGAAGCGGCGATAGCCGCACTGGATAATCAGCTGCTCCTTGGACTTCAGAGGCACCTCAGAGTCCGGCATTCGTTGTAGGACAACGTTCATTATGCACATTTGGTGCTCATGGGGCAGCATTCCATACACAATGATATTGTCCGTGAGTTGGGCGGACTTGAAGGCGTTCCACCGGCTCTGCGGCACATTGATCACATGTAGCGTGACATAGAAACCGGGCTGAAAAAGAGATATAGAACGATATAGACAGGGGATTGGGCCAAAAGCTAATGCCTCCTTACCAGCACACCCTCAAACTCCTTGGCTTCGGCCAGAATCCTGCGCTTGGTGCGGTCAAAGTTCTGGAACTGATAGATGCGCGCATAATCGGCTGGCAGATTCTCCTTGGCATCCCACGGCGACGTCCTGAACGACTCCAGGCCGCGGTACTTCTGGAACCTCTCATGGGCGGGCACGTCCAGGGGAGTGTCGATCTCATCTGGCCAGAGCTGATCTGTTCGCGCCTGCTGCAGCTTCTGCAGTGTCTCTCGCTCCTCCTGGAAGTCCATCTGGTTGTCGTACTTCTCGTCATTAATGGCCGCCTCCGACGAGACGGACACACTGTCCAGGTACTCCTCCGTGTCGGAATCCCGCTTTTCGTACTCATCCTCGAAGGATTTGTTGTCGCACGACATGAAGTCCTCGTCATCCTCGTCGCCTTCGTCGTCGTCGTCTGAGTCCTCGCTCATGTCATCATCTTCCTTGCCGTCTGCATCCTCCACCTCCTCGACATCGGGTATCCAGGCCGCCTGGTATTCGCTGTAGCCCTTGGGCACACGCTTCACCAGCTTCATCTTCTTGGTCTCCTGCTGCGAGGCAGCTATTTCCTCCTCCGTGGGCCACGTCTGTTCCGCGTCCATGGGGTCGGGTATGTTCTCGCTCTGCAACGAGGTGCGCTTCAGGGGGTCGCTGCGATCCAAGAGACGCACCTCAGCGTTCTCGCCATCGCGGGATTTGTCCAATTTGTATGGATCTGGCGGCGCCACCACCTGACCCAGCTGGAAGTCACCCAGGCCGGGAATGTGGACCAAACCGTTCACATTTAGGGATTGTCCGCGCAGGAATCCCGTGACCTCCAGGGTTCCGAGATCCTCGCTGGGATCCGAGTTCGCCTTGAACTCAACCACGTCGCCAAAGAGGTGCGGCCGGTTGGCCACATTGTGCAGGATGCGCTTCTTTTGGCCACCAATGCGACGCATCACGGTCAGACCCTCGGTGGCCGTGTCCAGCTGCATCACCTTCTCCTCGGGCAGCAGCTTGGAGATGAACTTCTGCGCCGCCTGCTTGGCTCCGGGCCGCCGTTTAGGGTTGATTGACTCCAGATCCATAAGGGCCACCACAGGCGTGGGTATTCCCTGCGCAGACATCATGTTGAAGATGCGCTGGCCCCAGCGATCGAAGACCTCGTCCTCGCCAAAGGCAGCGGAGGTCAGCAGCAGGGTGGTATCGCACACCTTCAGGTAGTCCAGGGCAATCAGCTCGTTGCCACGACCCGCTGGCGGCGTAACGAAGGCGAAACGCTGCTTAAACCGGGGAAGATTCATGTAAACGATGCCGCTCGGCGAGTTCTCCACCACCAGTTCGCTGTCGCAGCTCTGGAGGATGGCCAGCGCCGACTTGGGGTCAATCTGTTCGTGCATGGGCAGCAGACAGACCAGGAAGGGAGCCGTGTTTTGTCCACCGAGCTTCCTCTTCTGCTCCAGAACCTCCTCGCGCTTATTCCGCCGCAGCTGGTTCATCTGGTTGCGACGCTGCTCCTTGCGCTGCTGCTGCTTGTGCTTATGGGACACGGCCTGGAGGCCCACCTTGCCTGGAAACGGAGAATTATAACGGGTAAATTAAGGGAATCCTTTGGAAATCTCTTCAAGATTCTCTCTTACCCTTCAAGGCATTATCAATGGCTCCCTTGGAGCGATGACGACCCGTTTTGTGGGCCTTATTCGTTTGCTTCAGCGGCCCGGGCCGGTGAAAAGCGTGATCCGCCATGATTGCAGGTGTTTTAACCGACGAAAAATCCAATTAATTTGCGTTTAATTTTTTGTTTTCGCTCGAGCACATGTTCCGCACCAGTGTGACCAGGGCTAAAAATACTAATATTCTGGTATAAGAATTTATTGGTAATTCTAGTATTTTTGCTGCTCGCTTTAATACTGAAATCTGGTCTCTCTTTTTGGAAGACGTTAAATTTGAATTATTTTTGCAATCTTCAGAATTTATTTATAAAGCAATAAAACCAAATAAAACACAGAATCGTTCGTTAGTTTTTTTTAAACCACATTCAATGTAAATATGTATTTGCTGTTTATGGTATAGACTTGACGTCTGCTTGAATATAACGGTGTTTATTTGCTAGTTTACATGCATCCTGTGATATATGTACGCGTCGGATTCTCTGCTGTAATAGTAATAGTTCAACTGCCTTTGATTATGCGCAACCCTTCGCCACGGCGCGCCTCTCAAAATATGTATGAAGTCTCGTCTCGAATGGGTTTTGGGCAGGGCTTACATAGATAGGTAGTAATAGTAATAGTTATAGTAATAGTAGCAGTAATAGTAAGTAATTAACTTAGTTGCGTAGGGTATTCATTAGTGGGGTGTGTGTAAATAATTTCCAAGGGTCTGGTCTCCTCTCGGCGTGGGTCTCTCTAAAACTTAACGATAGGTAATCATAACACTTAACGATTAGGAGTTATATAAACAAAATGTAATCGTAGGTAAATTGAGTGATTGTTTCTCATTAATTGGATTTGGTTCCCACTCTCGAGATATCCTAGTAGGATCCTTGCGATCCTTGGCGAAGTCCAACCGGCGTGCTGGATAAATCTCAATGTTGCATGATTTTGCTGCGTTTCATCCGCCCCGCTCTCTCTCTCTTGCTTGTTCTCTCGTTAAAGTAATTTATGCAGTTGTATATGGATATTTGTATATATATATATATTGTTCAATATTTTTAATGCATCAATCAATGCCAATGCGGTGGCCTGCCCTAAAAAATTATACGTATCGCGTCCCGTTCCGCCCCGAAGTTCCCATTTACATACAAAACATACCGAGTACTCTCTTCTACCTTCTCGCTAGGGTCTTACAAAATTGGTGCCATCTTGTCAGTGTTGCTCTTTGTGTGTGCTTCATTAAATGCCGGAGCTCGGCTCGGCTCTGCCCTCCGTGTTCGTGACCATGCCCGTGTCCTTGTCCGTATCCTTCTGAGTGCGCCCCACTCTGTGGTGTTCTCTTCATTGTGCTCGGAAACAGGTTCGGAATCAGAGTAAGAGTCGGAGTCGGAGTCGGAATCGGAATCGGGATCGGGAGGATGTGGCTCCTGAGCTGCAATTGGCCAATTACATGTTCCGGCACTGGGCGCAAACGGAGCGCGCCTTTGTATTGTCACGCACAAAATCATGCACATTGAACTTTCCATCATCGCCGTGCTCGTAGCCGCGACTCTTCAGCTGCCTGTTGATGACAAGAGCAATGACAATGATGATGAAATGGTTGAATGGGATGCGGGGAGGCATTAAAGGAAGTCAAAGACTCAGCTCATGACCAGAAAGTGAAGACAGTCCCCATTCCAAACCTACCTGGCCACCGCTGTGAAGGCCAGCTCCACGTTAAGTCCCGTCTTGGCCGAGGTCTCCATGAAGGGCACATTATGCTCCCGTCCCAGGCGCTCGCCATCCTCGCGCTTCACCTGCCGCTCGCTGCCACTGCAGTCGGCCTTGTTGCCTGAAAGGTGGAGGAAATTCGATTCGAAACTCATAAGTTGATTAAGCCGTAATCAAATGTGGCGAAAAGGTGGCCTTTTAACCGGATCTCTCACCTATTAAAACGATGACCACGTCCTCCTGCGCATACTCCCGGATCTCGCCCAGCCAGGCGCGTATGTTGTCGTAGGTGGTCTTGTTGGTCACGTCGTACAGGAGCAGCAGAGCTTCGGATGCAGATGACAGATTTAATTAGGTTTAAAAAGAAAGCCAGTCGAAGGTCACAAGGGGATGCACACGAACAAAAATAAAGTGGCAAGTGAATGTAACATTTACACTAACTGTATTTTATTTTCTTTTTTATAAAATAATTTAATATTTTAAAAGAAAGTTTGGTCTATTAAACAGTTGAATTCCAAGAACTGTTTTGTTTGAGGTATTATTTACTAATTTATAGAAAAAAAGAGACGATTTTCTATGAAATAAGTTCGTGGAAATAACCTTTTTGAGAAAATGTTGCATTCCTCATTCATTTACAAAGAGGAGAGCTTAGTAGAATTCCTCGAAATATAACACCTTAAACTTTAACATGGAAAAGGAAATAATGTATTTTATTACTTGGAAGAGGAAACTGTTTAGAAATGAAGAAAATGTATCCTCTGACAAATGAAAAAAATTCTTTCTATGCATATGACATGAAATTTAAAATAGTTTGCAATATTCGAATTAATTTAAAAGATACTAATTTTAGTTATTTTTTTTAAGCTTTATTTTATGTGAAAAACTAGTCTCAAAGGACTCACCATGTGCGTCACGGTAGTAGGCGTGTGTAACGCTACGGAACCGCTCCTGTCCGGCCGTATCCCATATCTGCAGCTTGACGCGGGTGCCATCGACGACGACCACTTTATTCTGTTGACATTTTTATTATTTTTGTAATTGGACAAAGTGGATTTTGATTTATTCATTTATTTAAACCACGCACGAATTTCGCCCGTGAATATGCAATTGTTATTTAAAATGCAATTAATTTACGAAATGTTCATGCACAAAAGCCGTGCCACCGAATTGCACAAAGAGAGAGAGAGAGGGAGAGAATGACAGAGAGAGATACAAAGAGGGAAAGGCAACGTTGCGTATGCTTAATGCACATCACTTATACGCAACGTGTGTTCGTGTGACTGTGGACCCAAAAACACATGCAGACATGGAAAATAAAATCGAGAAAGGGAATATTCATAAGTACGGGCTGACGGCGACGGCAATTTCCATGATGAAAGCCCACCGCCTCGAAGGATCCGGCATAATGATGAGCCGCTGCCTCCTTGTAGTATGTATTTTGCCTTTTTTTCCCGGATAATGAGCAGCAGACGTTGTAAGTTCGTCCGGCCATTGGCATTACGATTGCCCCATGCTGTGTGTCTCCCCAGTAACTACTCAGACAGTCAGTCAATACCCATAAAGTGCTAGGAAGTACGGGGGGAGGCGAGGCACACAGGATACACGGGGGAGGATACAGGACATACGGCAAAAGGTACTAGTACGGGTGTATGAATTTAATGTGTATGTGCGGCATATTGCCTTGATTTGATTTCAATTCCGAGCTCGAGTTCGGGGAAAGTAACACGAGTAAAAAGATAAACCCAGAATTTCTGGCTGAGCGAACAGCAGGTTAATGCACTGCCACAAATTTGGGAATAATCAAGTGGGAATCAGAGAATAATAAGAAAAACATATAAACATATAATTTAAGTATAAAAAAATGAATAATAGAATCAAATATATAAAATATAATGTAAGGAAATACATTTCTTAAATCTTAAATTCTTGTAGTAGCTTTGTGTAAATATAGACAGGGAATATTTGACCAAATACATAATGATTCAGAGGAATTAAAGTACACACACACAACAAACAAACACACAAATATATTTTACAACATTTAGAGGGGGCAAAATATAAGTTCATGAACAACACTGCTTACATCTAGAGAGTTCAAACATTTAATTATCCATAAATTGGCAGTCACTCATATACAATATTCGTTTACTTTATACTTTGGCCAGGAATCAGCCAAGTTGAAAAATCAACATGAACAACTCCCCGGAGAATTAAATTTCAGGTCATTCCCCACCGCTCCACCACTCCGCCCAGGAAGATGGCGGTGGCGGCTGGAAGGCATTCCCCGAGGCCAAAGTTAGACAATGCCAGCGTCGACATATTTAATATAGAAAACATGGCAACAATTTAAAGTCAAGGAAACGCCAAGCGAATGGGAGGCACTTGTAGAATTTCACAGGACAGGGACAGATAGCACCTAGGGGAGAGGGGGATAGAGGCGAAGGCAATCCCCGCGTGTAGTTTAATAAATTTATGAGCCATGAACCGCAAAGGAAACGAGGGATGCAGTATGGTGGGTGATGGGGGGAAGCTAGAGGAGCAGCAGCAGCCTCGGGCCAGGACAACTAAGCCTCTAAATGTTGAATCGCACAGGATCCCCCACAATAATAAGCACAATAAAAGCAATAACACCAAGTTAAATACGTTGAAGAAGAGTAAACAGAGCACACACACACGCGAACGAACGAACATCAACAAGTCCTTTTCAAGTTCACATGCTTTTTAATAAATAGTCCCCCAAGGATCTTTATCTTTATCAACAACAAGCCCCAGAACGGCGAACTGGACTGGGGCCCGGATTTGTATGGTTTGCTTGGGAAGAAGGAGGTGGCTTTTGTGGGGTTTTGGGACAAGAACAAGAACAAGAAGAACACGGAGATGAACTGAACATAAAGAGGACAACCGCAGGCAACTACGAAATCATGAAAACCACAGCCCCATAGACGGGTCAGAGAAAGGGAGAGTCACAGATGGGTAGAGAGAGAGACACGGAGACAGAGGCAGACACAGATGAATATACAGAGACAGAGGACAGAGACAGAGGAAGAGCGTTAAAGCAGAGAGCAAAGTAAGTAGGTGAAAATCGCATTCAGAACCTTGACAACTGTTGACAGGGCGCACTGAGTGGCGAAAGAAGGAGTGAGAGTGGTACACAGAGAGTAAAAACTAATCTGAGCTTTAGTTTGTATACCAATTAGAGGTATATTATATATCGAGAGAAAAAGTTCTATAAATTATATAGAGACAAATATTGCGCTTAATTTCTTAGCGAGATATTCAAAAAATTTGACTTAACGGAAATTAAACTATCGAAATTGATCTTATTTAACATTGTTAAAAGGTTATATTAATGTCACCATACTCCAGAGTCTTTTACAATTTGTGTATAAATATCTTCACTAGTTTAATCTATACATTATATCCTTTAAAAATAAAAATATATATATTAAGTTTAAATTAATCCAATAACAAATATCCACTTTAACTTACTTTTGAAATTACCACAATAAAAGAAATGCCTTTTTTTCATTTCCTGGAACTTGTTACTTTAATGGATTAACAAGTTTAAAAACTTCTTAAGTTCGCAGGACTCTTTGAGTTCTTAGAACTTGGTTCCTTTGTAAACTAACAAGGCAGCCTACTACACTTTCAAACCAAAAATAGCAATTTTAAGTGCAATTAGACAATGTAGTTAATGAAACTTTAATTTTAGCTGCAGCAAAAATCACAAATATTAAAAAGATCATATATCTTCTGACCTCATTTCTTGCTAGTTTTATAAAATAAATTATATTGACACTTAATTTCTCTCTCTGTGTACACCATGACGGACAGTTCAAATAGATGGATAAATAATGCGAGAGTCAGAGCCAGAGTCAGAGATGTGAGTAAACTATGAGGGAAGGAGAGAAAATACTTATGCGGAAAGTATACAACAATGATAGGAAGAGTATCCACAACAAGCAACGACAACGACAACAACAACAACAGCAAGGATAATGACAATGACAACAATATACACACATGTACTTGAGCACAGAGCACACACACACAGAATATATAGAACGAGTATAGAAAACTGAACAAAATAGGAGCGTAGCATAGAACAAACGCAACAAACGGCGGGAATAAAGCGCTTACCCTAAAATCAATGCCGACCGTGCTGAGGAAATAGCTCGGCACATAGCGACCGTCGCG
>VNJR01001837.1:0-31808 GCA_008042585.1 Drosophila punjabiensis
TTGGGCTCTTTCTCCTGATCCCTGTTCTCTCCTGCCGTGGCTTCCAGCACCTCGGGCCTCTTGTTCGAAATGGACCAGAACATGGCCAGCGACTCGATGCCGCATTGCACCAGGTGATCCAGCGTCTCCTGGATCTCTTCGATGTAGAAGAGCGAAGGCCCGACCACCGCATCCGGAGCCATATCTGGAGCATCAAAGATCTTGAGGATAACAGCCAGACTCAGGTGATTCCGCGTGCAGACGGTGAGGAAGTAACGACCTGTGGCACTGGGCAAGACAATCTCCTCCCAGACGTACAACTCCCGAACTCTGATACCCGAAGCTCCTAGTAAGTCGAAGATTCCCCGACAGCGCAGGAAACCCTCCACACTAACCCTCACCTCGGGAGGCAGCAAGCTGGCCACCAGGAAGCCGTCGTAGTACAGGGCACTGCCGTAAATAAAGAACTCACGGTGCGTGGTCAGCGGCTCGTCGTTCCAGTTGCGATAGTCCATGGCCTCCATTTCGCTCAGGGCATCGAAGATCCGCAGCTGGGCTTCTTTGGGCAACGGTAGGCTGCGCGACTGTCCCAGAAGCTCCTCGAAGCGGATGTGACCGGCCCGACATCTGGCCATGAGGCGCGTCCTTTGTATCCCGCAAAAGTGGCGCAGGAAGAGCTTGAGACTAGAGCTCGAAGCCGTGCCGCCCTCGGACGTGAAGCTTTCCAGGACCAAGCCCGGCAGGGAGAAACGAATGTAGCCAATGAGCTCGTCCGAACGCAGGCTGCACTCCGCAGCACTACAAAGTGCTCCAGCATAAGCGAAGAGAACCAGGAAACCATTCAGCCTGCGGTAGTTCACATGGTAGGGCACCTGCTCGACCAGGAGGCGAGAGCTCAGCGGGTGGGTGTGCAGTTCGCTGAGCACAGCGTGAAGTGTGAGAAAGCTGCCTCGGGCCTTAAACAGAAAGTTATCCGGCGTTTCCGGATAATAGTAGAGGGAGTCCTGTTGCTGCTCATGCTGATAGCACTCAGGCGGCAGAAGCAGCATGGCGAAGGGCAGGGCCATGTCCGGAGAAGTCTCCGCCTCCGGTAATAGCATTTGCTCAAACTTCTCGGCGAAGGCGGCAAAGTTCTCCACCTTGCACACCTGCTGCTCATCCGGGACGTTCTGGGCGTTGAAGGAAGGATCCGCCGGGGAAGCAGTGTTCCCCGAACCGCAGGACTGGAATCCCAGACACACCTGCGTCGGCTCTACATACTGCTGCAGTAGCTCGTCCACATTGCTGGCATACAACTCGATGCCGTTGAGGGACCTGAACCAATCTCCGCGCTTTATTCCGTGCTGCAGGGCACTGAGGTCGTGCACGAACCCCTCGACCATCAGGCACTCGGGCTGGTCGGGGAAGGGCAGCACCCGGAAGCCCAGGATTGACTCTACGGCAGTGGAACGGCGTCCGAAACGAAAGCGATCCGCGGCGGTGATTACCAGCTCCAGTTTCTTGGGATCGGGGGCGGCCGTCTTGAACTGTGAGAATCGGAACTCTTGCGTCTCCGCCTGGGAATCCAGCTGACTGTGGTTGTGGGACTGGTTCTGGTTCTGGCTCTGATTCTGACTCTGACTCTGGCTGTTGCTGTTGCTGTGCTGCTGCTGACGACGCGACGACTTCTTTCCCAGGCGCAGCGATCGGCGCATAAACTCCACCCGTCGCTCCGCCGACCCAGCAGCAGCCTTCTCGTGCTTCAGATACTCCACGTAGAAGAGACTTCCGTCGGCGGCCACGTACTCCTCCCAGTTGGCCAAATCGCTGCCATCGCTGTAGGAGTTACTCAGCGAGGAGTTGGAGCTGGAGAAGGGCTCCGAGGCGAGGCTGCCCGGCGACTTGCGCATAGTGCACACCACGGATATAGGGTCAGTTGTCAGGTAAAAATTGTGTGTTCCTCCTCCTCTGCTGCGGTCTGCTTCAGTTCAGCACTGAGAGTCGACTAACAGCCAAGATCCGCAGATCTCACTAACTGCGATCTCAGCACTCAAAACCAGTTTCTAAATGAGTTCGCAGCTCGGCCAGCCCCACTCCACTCGAATTCCAAATGGAAACAGAGTCCACACACTCTCTTTTTCACATCGTTCCCCTGCCGCTGAGGGAAATTGAAGACTAAGCCACGAACAGGTAAATCACTGAAGTGAAGAGTCTCAGCAGCCTCTGGGCAGAGTCCTACTTTTGGGACATATTTCATCGTTGAGTTTATATTATCGACAGTTTGCAAATTTAACTAAAGTGATATTATAAAAGTGTATGAACCTTTTTAAGAACATTTTTAATGATGCTAAACAAAATTTTAATTTAATTATTGTAGAACAATTTATTACAATCTAGAAAGACCAAGAAAGGAACCTAACATCGGAAAGCCAAAGTGTATCTTATCTTAAAAAAAAATCATTATAACTAAGCCAAAAATGTAATCATTTTAATTCGGAAATCTTTTCTATGTTAGTTTTTGAAAGGTTAGCATTACAAATTTAAAACTTAAAAAATGTTTAATATTTTGTGTGAAATTTTGAAGATTTGTAATTTCAAAAAAATTGAAATGAAATTGAATGAATTGAAATGTTATTTCTCTCAATCTTGGTTGGATTTACTCTGCTGTTAATGTTAATCAAGAATATATGTTATTTATAGAGTCGGAAATGACTCCTTCACTTCGTTTATGGTTTATGACTAATATTATAATACCCTGCAAGGGTATAAAAAGACTTGAGAAATCTCTTGTTGACTTTAATTCAAAAATATTTAGATTTAGTTTTGTACTGGCATAACTTTTTCTAACTTTGTTTAAAAGGGTTTTCATATAAATATAAGGTAGCAAACATTTACATATAAGGCTTAAATTCAATTATTCAAAATCTATCACCTTTCTGAAGTCATTATTTTGCTTATATCTTTGATTATAATTTTGGTCAAGGACTTTCAGCTTAATCTTCGCCTTCCTTTAATCTTCTAATACACCAATGCCTGCTGCATGCTGACTTGACAAAACATTTGATTTATACAATCTATAAAGTCCAGTCACTGTGCTATCTCTTGCAGATTTTAATGGTAGTGATTCCTCAATGGAAAGTTATCGACAATAATAAAAATAAAACAAACATGAGTAAATAATTATAATTGTTTGGGTTACGCTTCCTATTGTAGCAACAATTTATCAATCAATATTTCCACAGGCCATAAACTAGTTTAATATGTCTCTGAGTGAATTGTGCATTTGGCCAGAACTGAGTTATAGTTGGAGAGTTTTCACTATCGCCGATCAATTGATAATCTTAGATTTGCCAAAGGTGTTTCTTATCAGGACGGGTCGTTGCCTTTATAAATCAACGAGAGTGCCTGGAGAGCAGTTTCAGTTTAATTTATTTGCCGGCTAAGAATGACCAGAACCAGATAAGAAAACCAGACCGACAACGGTTGATCCAAAACCACCCATCGGATCCCATCGAATTCTATTGGAGTATCTGAGACTAATCACCATTTCGCGACGAGCCGATGGTAATTATCCGATAAAGAGCCCTGCGTGGGCGTGCGGCGGGAAGCATTGTGCCACCGAAATGGCGATACGAGCTTATTGATAGCTGATAGTCCCGCCACCGCGATTGTTCCATTCAAAAGGAAGATATTATTGCCAAAATTGATAAGCCATATCGCTAATATATATACACATGTCCCGCCGCTGCTACCAATTATTCTCCACTGACCAATAGCCAGTCTTTTTCGGGAGCTTAAAGCGAGTGCTTCGTTTCCTTGCAAATTCCCGGGTTTCGGTGGTGAAGTGCCGCAAAATATGTGCCAAAAATATCGGAATAACCAGTGAAAACTGAAAGTCATGGGGATATCAGTCCAAAAATAACCAAAGTTATGGCCAGGCCTGGAGTATTTTTCTAGAACGAGATTAACGCGTCGCGATTATCTATCTATCTATCAGATTGTGAAATCCAGCAAGTGTTTGGTCAAAAGTTATAGCCACTGCGTAAAAAGTAATGAAAATGTCGCCCAAATTCGTATTGGATGTCACTTTCGCCATTGTCCTGCTGCTGGGAAGTGCTACCTCCTCAGAGGTCTCAACCCTCGACGGGATAATATCCAGTTTCACTGACGACTCCTCGACATCTGGCAGCGAGGAAGCCGATGATATTACTAAAGAGGAAACAGATCTCAAATCATTCATGTTGAAGTACGAATCGGATGACGGAAATAGCTGTCTCCTGGACGTGATTAAGGACGAGGTGATATCGTGGTTATATCCCAATGGAACCCTTAAAGAGGGCACCAAGAAGTTCGGTAAGAACTCGTCTGCCATAAAACCAATAAAATGTCAACCGAATGTCCGCGTTTAATTGAGCGTGTCCATGTTGTTAGAAGCAATCAAAGTGATATATATTTTCACGCTTCCGGCAATTCAAGCCAACTGCTGATAAAAGCTTTTTGGTGTTAGCCTAAGCCACTAGAAGTACTAAGTATTATTGTACCTTGTTATCGGTAAAAGCTTAATCTAGCGAGAGTTATACTTCGATACTCCCGGAATCCCAGATAGAAACTATTAAGATGGATTTCTCTATGTTTGACCCCATATGACATTTTAAAGCGCAAAGTTTGTTACTGCAGGCATCTATTTTATTATGTACTTTTGAAAGAGTTTATATAAATAACTAAATAAATACATTTACATTGAGTTCCCTAACGGTCTTTCTTACCATTAGCTATTCCTATGACGTCTCTATCACCCACAAACAGATCGGATCGCAAAAAATGTCTTCCCATCGTCCTCTATCCCCCGTTGTTTATATTGTTAATAGGCATTACTTTACTTTTGTATTGAATTGTGGTCATACTTAATTTTTATAACTTACAAAATAATATCCTTAAATTTCCCAATTTCCTTTTCTAAAGGCACCAAACTATATTTGGATTTGTCGCATGGTAACCTGAAGGAGGACACCGACTTGCTGCTGGAAGTGAAGGCGGCAAGGAAATTCATGAGATGGAGGATAGAAGTCTTTTCGGCGGCTTTTAACACCTTGAATGCGGCACCCTTTGAAACGCTCCACTCTATGAGGGAATCGCTGAAGTATTTGTCGTTACGGGGAAATAACTTTGCTGACTTAATTCCAGATGCCGAAGGTATTCACAGATTCTTTACCCAGATCCAGCTATGGGATGGCTCTTACATATTATGTATATATCCTGATGATAGTTGTTCATTCACAATTTCAGCCTTTGAGCGGTTTTTAAACGAAACACGCTTGGAAGCAAGTAACGCTACACTACACAAATGCGAGATGTTCCTCGTCCATAATGCCACTGATCTGTTGTACGATCGGGAGTGCTATCTATACTTTCAAAACAACACCAACACGAACACGGAAAACACAGTCACATCCAGCATAAACTATGCGAACTACATTCAGTTTTTGAAAGATCGTTATGATACGCTCGGGCAGACATGTAAGAACACAACCAGAAGCACACACCTAAAACACTTATGTACATCTTCAACTAGTCCAAAAAAAACCCTACCTCATTTATTCATATTTTATTTGATATCTTTATGCTAAGATAAGGCTCTATTTAACCATATTTTATATATTTTATTAATAATAAATCTTTGTTTTGTAGCCCAATCTATTGCCTGGGCAAACTTCCCAAAGCTACCGCGGCTCCTGGAGCTAGACATCAGTAACTGCAGCATCCAGTATGTGAGCAAGGAGGCCTTCCAAAACATGAATAACCTTCGGCGGCTGTTTATGTCGAACAACAAGTTCGTGACCCTCAAGCACGATACCTTTTCGTACATCCAGAAAGTGCAGTATCTGGACCTTTCCTTCACCAATGTTCTAACCTACAGCTACCAACTGCAGCTGCCCACGCTGGAGATGGCGATGAGCCTGGTCTACGGGCTGAAGATCCAGCAGTATGTGTTTAAGTTCTTGCCGGAACTGATCTACTTAGATCTGTCCCACTCGAAGATAACCCGGAACAGTGCGGTGGCCTTCGCCCATTTGGGTGAGAAGGTGAGGTTCCTTAGTCTGTGCTACACCGCTATTCCCATGGTGAGCAGTGCGATATTCAAGAATACTGCTGTGGAGGGTCTGGACCTTTCGGGGAATCCCTATCTGTCGTACAACATTATAGACGATGCCTTCGATGGCATTGCCGAAACGCTCAAGTACTTGTACTTTGAGCGCTCCAACCTGAAGGACTTAGAGTGGTCCAAGCCGCTGAAGAAGCTCCAGGTGCTGGGGTTGGCGGGTAACAACATCAACGCCCTAACGCCGGCCATGTTCGAGCCCTTGGAGTCACTGGAAATCTTGGATCTTAGTTCGAACCATGTGGGCAACTGGTATCGCAGTGCCTTCCACAACAACTCAGCGTTGAGGGTCCTGAACCTCCGAAGTAATACCATCAATATGCTCTCAAATGAAATGCTGAAGGACTTTGAGCGCCTGGATTACCTCAGCCTGGGGGACAACAACTTCATCTGTGATTGTCACCTGAGGGCCGTGGTGGAAGTGGCGGCCTCGAACAACAAGGATGCGGACTGTTCCTACAGCCTGCTCAACTACAGCCAAAACTCGGCGGTGGGGCAGGATCTAATCGTTGCGGCGGAGTCCCTTAATATCGATCGCAAGCTCTGGCAGCGTCGCTATATTCCCTGGCTGATGAAAAGCTACTCCAACATCAAGGACTACAATCGAGCGAATCACATTATCAGACTGCGCTTCTCCTCGGCGGACTACAAGCTATCCAAGTGCCAGCAACCACAGCCATATCAGATGGACGAACTGGCCCCCGATCTCTCGCTGAAATTCCAGCTGCTCGACTACGAGGCCAGCGAGTATTGGTGCTTTAATAATACGGATCAGCTGCAGGTGGACCAGCTGAACTGCCAGATACGCGCCTTGAGTGATCTTTCGGAGGAGTTGCACCACATTACGACCACGGTGATCGCCGTGGTGGGTAGTGTGGTGGCAGTGTGCATCCTGGGATTCATTATTTATCTTAAACGCTGGCACATTCACTACTACTACTCCTCGCTCAAGTCGGCCGCGTTGTTGTCCAGCGCCTCCAAGGAGTCGGTGGAGAGCTTTAGCCATATTTCCCAGAGAGATCCCAGTGCCGTTTATGACATCTTCATCAGTTATTGCCAAAACGATCGTCCTTGGGTGCTCAACGAACTGCTCCCCAATGTGGAGGAAGCTGGGGATATATCCATATGTCTGCACGAGCGTGATTTTCAGGTATGCTCAGGAACAAAGCGATATCTTCCTTTGTTCAACTCTTCTTTATTCTAAAGATTGGAGTGACTATCCTGGATAACATCATCTCCTGCATGGACCGCTCGTACTCCCTGATGCTGATAATCTCCTCAAAGTTTCTTCTGAGCCACTGGTGTCAGTTCGAAATGTATTTGGCGCAGCATCGGTGGGTTAAGCCAATTTAAAAGAGAAAATACCTCACTAACTTCTTTCTTTACAGTATCTTCGAGGTCAGCAAGGAGCATTTGATCCTAGTATTCCTTGAAGACATTCCCAGGAGAAAGCGTCCAAAAACTCTGCAGTATTTAATGGATGTGAAGACGTACATCAAATGGCCAGCTGGCAAGGGTGACTCTAGTCCCACCTCCGAGGAGCGGAAACTATTTTGGAAACGCTTGAGAAGATCCCTACAAGTCCTGGGCATTAGTTCCAGAGAGACGACGGCCTAGTATAAGCTTAGTTTATTGAAATTTAAAGAGTTCTAGTCAGTTTTCAAGTACCTGATAAAATGTATATAATCCTCTTACTAAACAATAATACGGATAAGGTTTACGTAATAAAAATTAAATGTAAACAGTTTACCTTAGAAAGTAATTATAAATGGTTTTAGTGTATATTTAAAAATAAGAACAATACAAAGTACAAGTAATAAAAAATGTGTTAGAAAAATGTAGCAGCTTCTATTTTTTGTAATCTTTTTTTAAATTAATTTTTAAAATTAACTTCTAGCTCTAATTATCGGTGTTTTATCGATTTGTTTCCATCTCTACTGCCAGACAGAGTTCCCAGACTTGACTTAATATCGCAGATTGGCTTTTTTCCCGTCAAATCTGGCTTTTTTTAAATGCCACTTGTTATCAAAAATTGGATGCGTCTGGCAACACCACTGCCAGAGCCAAAAACAATCCTATCGATAACTCAATTTCCGCGCCAAAACAGCAAAACAATAATAAAATAAGTATTAGTTTTGCGGCGGCACCATGGAATTTCACCTGAAGAAACGTCCCCGCCACGATGTTAAGGTCGAGGTTGTTAGCCTGGAAAGCAAGTATCCGAACAATGTGATGCTGTACCACTATCCGCCGACCGACGACGTGCACATAGAGGAGTTCGAAGAGCTGGCTCTGGAGCGCCTGCGGCTGCTGCGTGTTCTGGATCGTGCCTCCACCAAGAGTCTTCGCCTGCTCTCCGACGAGTGGAAGGAGTACGTGAGCGCGGAACTGACCCGGGAGGGATTACGCAACTACCTGAGACTCTGCTCCGGCGGCGGTGGCACGAAACACGAGTCAGACATTCAGACACGACGACGGGATTACCTGTCCCACTTCATCCTGAGACTGGCATACTGCCGCTCCGAGGACCTGACACGCTGGTTCGTGGCCAGGGAAATGGAACTCTTTCGGTACAAATTTGCGGCTCTCAGCAGCTCCGAAGTGAAGCAGTTTCTGGAGTCGAACGGCTTTGAGATTCATCCACTGACCGAGGCGCAGAAGGATGAGGTCAAGGATGGCCTCTACGAGAGCACGGCCGGCCAGAGTGTCTCCAAGATCGAGTTGCTGGACTTTTACAAGGTGCCCTTCACCCAAGTACTGGATCTGGTGCGAGGACGGCGCTGTTACTTGAAGGCGGGCTTCGCCTACGTGAATACCCTTGATCTTGTCTCCATAGTAAGCACCCGGCAGCAAGATGAGATCGAGCAGGGCCTGCAGGCAGCCAAGGGTCTGGTGGAGGAGGTCGAGGGTGACGAACGAATCTCACGCATGCTGAAGGCCCTGCACAACTCATACACCGGCAAGGACTACACTGTATGCCGGGATGCGGCGATTCCCATTGAGTCTCTCGACCAGCTCTCTAAGACCTCCATGCCGCTGTGTATGCGGATGTGTCACGATTACATCCGCGCCCAGCACCACGTCAAGCACGGTGGCCGCATGCAGTACGGCCTGTTTCTCAAGGGGATCGGGGTAACGCTGGAGGATTCACTGCGCTTCTGGCGCGAGGAGTTTACCAAGAAAATGGATGCGGATAAGTTCGCGCGCAGCTACGAGTACAACATCTATCACAATTACGGCAAAAAGGGTTCCATGGTGAACTATACCCCCTACTCCTGCGCGAAAATCATTAAGGAAATGGCAGCACCCGGCGATTGCCATGGCTGTCCCTACAAGTCCATGGATCCGACCTTTTTGAAAACGAAGCTGGCATCCTACGGTCTCTCCGCCAGCGCTGTCGACGAGGTCATGTCCTATGTATCCCGCGGTCACTATCAAATCGCCTGCGGCAAGTACTTCCAGCTTACCCACAGCGCCAGCATGGAACCCACCATAAACCATCCAAATAGTTACTTCGAGGAGAGCCAGGTTCTGATGGGAAACCGACAGAAAAGAACGACAAACGGACCCGCTCCGCCAAAGGCGCGTGTCCGTCCAGACATCAAGGGCTGTGGGGATCGCTCTATGCTGATGGGCGACGACGACGACGAGCTGTGGCGCATTGCCGAAACACAGGAGCGCGCCATGCAGAGCCAAAAGGCTATATCGGAGGCCTTTGATGATGATTTGGATCTAACAGAAATTGAATATTAAGCACAGTACAAACTAACTAAATATATTATAAGTAAGAAGGAAGGAAAATAAGTTATTTTTTATATTGTATAATAATTTCTAGTCTAATTTCTATTAAGTAACTCTCACGTCTGGCACAGGTAGCACGTTCTGGACTTGGGATCGATGTTCTGATGAGAATTTCGGCCAAAAGGTTGCCAGCCATTGACATCTACCAGGTACATGCCCCTAGCCTGGGGATTTATTCTATATCCCATCGGGGAAACGATCCCAACCGAGCAATCGCGTCGTCGCAATTTCTCCCAAGAGGCACATTTGGTGCCCATGAAGTTCTTCTCCTGGCGGGGATACGCACTCTCCGCAAAGTACTCCACCGCTCGGGTGTGCGAGCAGCCGATAGTCAGGCAGCCCGGCTGAATAGGATGTGCTCCTCCCGGATAGAAATCCACATCACCGAGAGGTCCACGCTTGGCCAGAATGCCAATATTGGTGTGAATTATGTCCACCAGCTTGGCATCGCCCCGCGTTAGTCCGGGCAGAATATTCTCCCGCCTGAAGCAGGGCTTGGCGGGATCCAGGCCAGTTATCCTAGGTATGAGCTTTCCAGTCAGCCGCTTGAATGTACGACCAGCGGTGCCCATTATATGAGCTCCCAGGGAATGGCCTGTAAAAGTCATTGCAGGCTTTAGTAAGAATACAAGGTTTTTTAACCAAACTCACCAATCAAGTGTATGTTGCGCAAGGGGGTAAGTTGTATCAAGTGGGTGAGACCCACCCCGATATGCTCGCCTATCACGTCCGTGTTGAGGGCTGACCAGGAGTAGAGGGTATCCACATAATCCGCAGCATCCACTATCTGGAATAAGGTACTCCCTTATGTAGGGTAGAAATAGTTTCAGCAAAGCTCTCTGACATACCACAAAGTTCACATCACCGCGACACATGAAGGCCTTCGAGATCATGGCAATGGCGGAGGATTCATTGACTGTGTTGGTCCATCCAGTGGCCAGGATGACCACCTTTCGGCCCTTGCTGAATCTCGAATGCCGCCAGAGCTTGGAGGCCTCCAGCAGAGGAACACTGTAGTTCTGGCATGGTGTCATATACTGGAAGTGCATTTTCCTAATGTCCGGCGAAATTGGTTGCGAAACCCTGCCAAGAAACAAGGTCGAGGAGCCTGGGAATATCATTAATACATCAGGAATTTCCAAGGATTTCTACCCATTGGAATATTACTATCCTTACACAAAGCATCGAGTGTATTTGCGGCCAGTTCGAGCGGAGCAGCCGTGAGGACGTTTATCTTCATGGTGACAACGTCAGTCAACAACCGAGGCAGTGTCTCCCACCAACTTGCCGTTGATCTGCCGCTGTCCGCCGCATCTTCAGTAGTGTTTCCAGCAGCTCCCAAGTGTGTGAGGATAAGGATCCCCAGAAGCCACAGTATCCGCATATCGTGAATACACTGCCCTCTACTAAACCAATGTGGGATCTGGTTTAATCTTTTGGCAGTACGTGAAGTATCACTAGTTAATCGAGGGCTTTGTACACAGTGGCCTCATTATTTCCAAGCTTAACCCCAAATCCATTGTTTGCTCACCCACTTGGGTCTATCCATACTGAGTAAATGACAGCTTTTAATTAAAAGCGTAGTGTTTAATCAGCCTAAATGCAAAAATGCGGGCCAAGTTTAGCCAACGAACTGAGAAGGGGCCAGCTTTCAGTTTAGTTTGTTTCCTGACTTTAGGTGAAAAGGTCGAATGGGTTTTTAATTAGTTTAGGTTAGAAGAGCACGCTCAAGAGAGCGAGTGCTTCTTACAAACGTTCATTGCCTACAACCTACACGTTATTACAACATTATTTACATATTCATAGAACAATTTTATAAATCTTAAAACTAGGAAAGTGGCTGGTGGTCCTTGTCTTATGATCAGAGGAAATATCTTTTGACGGCGCTTAGTATATGTGTCGTTTAATTCACTTAAAAGGTTTAAGTTTAAATCACTTTTTAAACCTAAACACCTGCCATCTTAGATATGTCTTCGTACTGAACATTATCCACAATTCGTCCTTTCAGGGGACCGTGTAATATCTCAATGCTGACTGAAAACTTGCGCTCATCCAGTTTCCTCAGCAGAGCCTCGGATCCGCGATAGGCTCCATTTACAACCACAACAGGTTTGTCCAGAGCGGGAATCACGGTTTCCAAATGTGCCTAGAAATGAAAGAAGTCATGAGTTAGTTTCGCGTTACAAACTTTTCTAGCTTAGACTGACCTGATCCACTTTCACCTTTTCCCCAGTCTCCAAGAACTTGACTTTAGCCTGATATTTGTCAATAACTTCCTGGACAACGGCTTTCTGCTTGAAGAACTTGTCGCCCATGGACTTGGAGATGAACTTCACTACGATGTTTTTGTGCAGCCAGTAGTCCTTGCGGTTAGCGCGCTCCTTTTTCGCCTCCTCCTGCTTAATGATCTCGTCGAGCGCCGACCGCGTTTGACTGTCTCCCGCAATCGATTTGGGTTTCTTAAAGACCTTTTCGTCGAAGTCAGAGGCAGGTCGCTTGGCAGTAAGAGCAGATTTGCCCAGCACAGTGTCCGGCTGGAACTTCTTCTCCAGCCGAATGTCCAGCTTCAGAGGTTCGTTCTCTTCGCGTTTGAGTTCGGTGAATTTCTCTTTTTCGTCCTCATCCTCGCCTTCCTTGGCTTTAGCTTTTTTGATTTGCCTCTCGATGAAGTCCGCCATGCGCTCCTCATCGTCCTTTTCCATCTTCTCCTTGCCATCGGCCTTGGCTTGGCGCTCCATTGCCTCCGGACTGCGATCGATGTAGGTGACGAACCAGCCCTTCTCCGTCTCGTCGGCCACCACCTGGCCCGTCCGCCCCAGCCACTTGACGTAGTCGGAGAGCGTTAGCCACCGCGTGGCGTTCATGTGAATGTGCTCCTTGTGGGCAATGTACTCCTGGTAGATTTTGTTGGCGTTCGTTCGCTTGGTGCCGAACCGCCGGCGCAGCAGTTCCATGTAGCCATCGGAGAACTCCTTGCTGAAGCTATGCAAGAACTTGCCGGGAGAGTCCGCGAAGAGGTGCAGCTGCCGCTGGTGGGACTCGCTCATCGTGTGGCACTTGAAGCCGTTTTCGTCGCGACACTGCTTCTCGCACATCTGGCAGTACCAGCGCAGCTTCTGCAGGCCCTTCGACTTCATCTTGTTGGCGAGGTACTTGGGAGTACCGACCTCGGCCCGTCCCATAGTTAAGCCTTGTTATTCTGCTACTTTTTCACAAAATTTCACAACAAAATTTGTATTGTTTTGGTTGCAGTTGCCTTTGGTGTGACCCTACTTTGTAGTCCCAATAATACCAAAATCAATCGGTTTCGATATTTGTTTTCCGATATCAGCCTATCAGTGGGACCAGGCAGATGTTTCAGATCGAGGAACTTAATTTAAAATCAAACCGTTATTAAGTTATTAAATGAAACTCGATTTTTATTGTAAAAAATACCGCTCTTTAATATGAATATCATTTCAGGCAATAAAGGGATTTCCTATTAAAGGACAATTTTATCTCCCAAACGCTCGATCTCATCCAGGATGAAATCCAGCTCTTCACTTTTAAGGATGGGAAAGCACGTCAAAACCATGCGGAAGAAGTTGCCCAGATTGTGAGCCTTGAGAGGCGAGTAACCAACCATCAAAGTGCCGCTGTGGGTCATCTGCTCTTTGATCTTTGGAGCAACCTGAAAGGTGGACAAGAAGATTATTAAAGCTTTAAAGGTATAACAATTTAAAAAATATAATTCTTTTCGAAGCTCTTATTTTTAAATGAAAAAACATTTTTTTAATAAAGCTTACCGTGTAAAGGCGGTCCCACCATTCGGGAGTCTCCTCCTTCGAGGACACCCTCATTGCCTTTGGGATGAACCAAAAGCAGACATTGGAATACTCGTGCTTCTGGAGCACTAATCTAAAGCGATCGCTGCGCTGGCGCAGCTTATCCTCCAGCAATCTGGACATCTCGATGGCATGGTCCACCAGGAGTCCGTACTTGCCATATCCGCGTGCCTTCAACATCAGCCAGAATTTGAAGGCATCGATCTTCCTGCCGCACTGAACACTCTTGTTTCCGGTGTCGTAGGAGACGTCGTAGAACTTGTCCTGCTGGAACAGATAGTGCGCCTCCGTGCTGTTGCATCTCTCCAGCAAACGTCCTGATTCTCGGGTTAAAAACAGAGAGCACTGCAGTGGAACCCCGAGGGTCTTATGCGGATTCCATGCGAATGAGTTCGCCCGTTCCAGGCCAGCGATTAAAGAGCGGTTTTTATGGGAGAGCAGTGAAGATCCGCCCAGGCACGCGTCCACATGGAGCCACAGTCCATGGCGCTCTGCCACATCAGCAGCTCCATTAATGTCATCGAAGGCACCCAACACCGTCGTACCCGCCGTGCAGTTCACAAAGAAGGGCTGACCACCACGTGCTTTGGCCTCTAAGATCTTTGCCTCCAGATCGTCCGTTTGCATCTGACCCAGCTTGTTAGTTTTTACGGACACACAGTTGTCACTGCCCAATCCCAGCCAGTTGGCGGCCTTCACGAAACTGTAGTGGGATTGATCCGAGGTGAATAGAACCAAGGGTCGCATTCCAAACATGCCAGAGGTTTTTACCTCGGGGGCGATCTTGTAGCGGGCTAGGACAATGCCGTACATGTTGGAGGTGGAGCCGCCGGGAGCGAAGATGCCATCGCCTTCCTTGTAGCCGGCGAGCTTGCTTATAGTTGAGATTATTTCCGTCTCAATAAGGCTGAATACAGGTGCGATTTCATAGGTGTAGCTGTAAAGGAATAAAATAATAAGGATATTAAAGATCAGAGTTATCTAAGTTAATTTAAAATGAATGAAGGAATTTTGTTAGTAAATGATTTCTAACTTATTGTAATAGAAATCCTTTAAATGAATCTCCGTAGCATCTGGTTTTAGAGGGTTAAACATGGCACTTTGGAATTTACACAGCATTAACACACTTATCGGTGCTGTGAACTCGCAGCAACCAGTCCACCAGCAATCATTAAAAGATGCAATCAGACGTCTGTCCGTCTGTCTAATAGACATAATATATGCGAAAAAGTGCTGCAGCATTGTGTCTGGTCTTACGAGCTTCCGTTCATGGCCTCGGTGATCAGTGCTCCCGCCAATCCAAAGGGGTCGAGTTGCCCGAAGAGCTGATTGTGGAAGCGTCCGTGCGATGTTTTCACGGAGTAATGTATCACCTGCTGACACAGCGCCTCGATCTCGGCCAGCGTGCATTTCTCTGTCTCTCGGACCTTCAGATTAATCAGTTCCTGGGAATGATATCAATAAGTCTATATTATTAGCAGTCCATTATGGAATTTCATAATATTTAAGTTAACATCTGAAAGTGATAAGCGTAATATGAATTACTTATTTGCCGAATAATAATCATGAATTGACAAAGTAAACTAACATTTAAAAACATAAAAGTATTAAAAAATACATCTGCAAAGTTTCTGATACCTAAAGGGGTTTAGCTTTAAAAGCAACCTTCTTGACTTTGTCAGATAATAGCTACGTGCCTTATCAACTTTTACGACTATCAATTAATAAATTTGCCACACAAATTGTGTGTTAGTGAATAGTCTCAAAACTAAACCCTATTCAAATTAGTTTCAATTGAAGCCAGGGTTCAAGTGACAAATTGACCCCTCCGGTTATAGTTTCTTATCTTTAGATCGGCAGACGCGTCACCGGGTTGTCTTACCTTTAGCTTGTCTGGTTGCAAAAACAGCACTATCTTCTGCTTGGCCCATTGCTGTGGATCCGCACAGAAGGTGTCTTGCCTCTGGAGCAGCTTGAATACGTTCTCCAGGATATTCCAGTCCTCCATGAGGCCATCGCGCATCTCATTGACAGCCGCTGCCATATCTGCTCCTCAGTTTCAGCTGCCACAAAACACAAAACCGATTATTTCGGAGCCAAACGAACCTCTGTTGCCGACGGTTCAGTTGGAAATGGTCGTCGCCTTACTGCAGCTGATTGTGCTTAACGTTCTCCCGATCAAAACCCCATTAAGTTGTAAACCATCGCACACACTCGGCAATCAATTGTATACATATAAAGGGTGTGTTAATACTAACATGATGATTAACACTTGTGCTCTTTAGAGTGGACCGGCTTTTAATTGAATCTACAAGACAAGCCAAGCAGCAATTTAGTATGTCTAGAAACTTAATTATTTATGGGTTCAAAAAATAGCAATTTGCCTTATCAAATTAATTACAGATTATAAACTATTGAGGGCCTACAATTTCCCTTAATAAATTATACCTATGAAGCAAACAGATGTTTGTAAAGATTTACCACAGCGGAAAAGTTTAAGTCACAATAATAATTGTATATCACTCAAACCCAAACAAAAGAACTCATAATCGATTTAACAAGTTGATTAGCATTATTAGCGTGCTTGACACACAGAAAACTTGGTCAAAGCAAAGCAATTGAGATTTTTATGGCATATTTAATTAGCCTCGGTAACTTAACTTCATTAAATACTTACTTGGTTACCAGGTAAGAGAGGCTCGACTGTATATCATGATTCAATAAAGTACATACGTAGTACTCACTCAGAAACAAGTTTCAGGTTTCCCCAGATAGTATCTATTTGTATTTGTTAAATTCTTGAATGCAAATCGCCAATAGAACAAATGCAAATGCTTGTCAGCTAGGACGTACGTGCCGCCTACATATCACTTGTGGATCTAGCAATAAACTCTTGTTTCCAAGCGCGCCCGCAAATAGAAAGTGGCGAACGGCGTTACCAAAAAAGTACATACAAGTACAAGCACAGTTTCCCTTTACTTTGAACAACCGCACTTTCATTTTTATGCTGGTGCAGGTACTACTACACAATATAACCTTTGCTGCCAGCATTACATTTCCGAGAGGATTGAGCTGTAGATAAGCAACCAGAAGTCCAAAATTAGCTACAAGCGTGTTATCTTCAGCACTTTTCCAACTTAAGTAGGACGGCAAACAAATTATAGTTCCTTAGTTTAGATTTTTCCGAGGATGGGATATTTCGTATTCAGAATAAAAAAGCAAAGCTCGATATCTGTTCACGTAAAACGGTATCATTTTAATATGTTTTCCTCGATTTAACATTATCATATCGTTTTTGTATTCTTGCATTATGCATTAATTTAAATTTTTTACTTTTCGCCAACAACGTTAAAATGGAAGAAGGTTTGTGTGTGTGTTTTATGTTTTTTTCTCGTACTATTAAAATATTCTATTTGATTTTCCTGGTTTATGCTGTAGTTGTAGTTGAAGTTTACACTTTGCGGTCGACCGACGACGTTCATTTCAACCGAAACACACACATTTTCTAGTAATCATCTAGGTCGAAGCCGTCATTGTCCAGATCGTCCAGCTGCATACTCTGGAAGTCCACCTTGTAACGCAAGATACCTGTGAAAGCAGAATGGCATTCAAAATTAGTTAACTGAATAGCAAAACGTGGGGTAACGCAAAAGCAATTATTGAATAAAAATGAGAAAGAAAATTCAAAGTAACGGAATAAATGGATAAAAAAAGAGAACAACTAAATACCAGATTCTCACCTCCTTTGACGTAAAAACACTTGTTCTTAAATTAAAAAATAAACCCTTATTTAGATATTAGTAAGTTTTTCCACTTGTTGTTATGTGTTGTGTTTTATTTCTGGTTTAATTTTTATTACAATTTTATGGATTAGATTTGTTGTTGTATACTTTCTTATATAACACTCGGTTTTTAATTTGAATAGGGGAAATGCAGATACGATCAAAACTTGTTCCAGCTAACAGGGGCACGCATCAAGGCTGATCGTGTGCCTCCTAAATGAATCGAAATCGAACAAGATGAACATAGAGAATGCGCTAATATATCTCTCCTAGCATGATACTTGAATTACGAATTACAAATACGAAACACGGAATACGAATTTAAGTTATTGCTTAAAAGTAATCTCGCGCACTCGGCTAATTTAAAAATTTGGTAAAACATATAGGTACATATCTAGAGAGACGCCCAATCCGATCCGATCCGAGAGGAAATGCACCCACCACCCGGCTGATGAGGGACCCTATTTATTGGTGATAAATATTGTATTTTGAACGGCTACGCTGAACATAGGTAAAACTATGTGGCAAGTAAATTGGTTCCTAATCAATTTGAACGTTTTGCTTTACGAGGTTTCTCTTCCCAAAAAGTTATCTGGTTTGTTTATTTTGTATTTGAACGCGTCTTGTAACCGAGATCGCTGGCTTAGTAGTCATCGAGATCGACGTCCTCCAGCGGCTCGTCGGCCTGCAGGGATTGGAAATCTACTTTATAGCGCAATATGCCTACACACACACATTAAGGTACCAAGGTATTATTTTACATTTACAATACATCATAGCGTGGCGACCGTGTTAAAGCAGCATGAGGGAAGAGGAATGAAAATAGTTGCAGCATTTTAATATAGAACAATATCGAGCCACTACTAGCCAGGCCAGCAGCAAATCTGTGGCATGAGAGATTTGAGAGATCGCTCTAAACACTTACCGCCGATTCCACCGAAACCTCGCACAAACTGACTTCCCTCCTGCGACTTATCCGTGATAATTTCCAGTGTGGCGCCGAACATTTTGTAGTTGTTTGCCAGCCATTCCAGCAGCGGCTGAGACTCAATCAGCTCCATCTCCACCCCGCTCTGTCCAAGGAAAAAAAAGCCTCAGTTGGAATAATGGGACTGGCGGAATATAGAGCTTACCTCCTTGTCAGTGAAGTGCGACTTGTCCTTTTCCTGCTCGGGCGTCAAATGTAATACTGTCGTTGACGTCGAGTTGGCATGATTCTTGAGAACGTATCGTTGAATGTCCAGGTTTTCCCAGCAAATGAGAGTCTCCACAGAGCCAAGTTCCAGCGCCCGCAAGGTGTCCTCGACTCCAAAACAGTACTTGCCTGTATCCTGTTGAAAAAAAATAATAATTACTTCATTGTCAGTTCAGGCTTCTTCAAATTTCAACGCACCTGAGAAATTTCATCAAAGTAACGACCGATAAGCTTCTTTTCCTGTATGAACTTCACATTCTGCAACGATTCGGCTGCCAGCTCAATAGCCTGGTTGAAGCCGTTCTCGCCACCGTAAGACACGTCCACCAACTTGATGACTTTTGATTGCAAACGCTGGAAAGCAGAGCAAAGCATTAAATTGTAGATAATCTCCACCAAACACTGTTACGAGCAGGCCATTTACTTACAGGATCAAACATATCCGACTGGCTGAGCTCCGTCTTAAAGTCCGCACTACCAGCCAGGATGAGTCCGGCAATGTTGGGCTTATCATTTGTAATGAACAGCTGGGTGGCGACCTCGGCGACCTTCCGCACGTAGTTGTGACGCTTCTCCATACGCAGACGGGCAAAACGAAGGGCGGACTGACCACCACGTCCGTGCTTCTTCGGCAGATCGACGGTGAACTTGTGCAGCACCTCGCGGGTGTTGCCCTGAAGGGTACCGAATAGCGCTCCATTACCGTCCATCACAATGAATCCGAATTTGTTGTCGTCGGCGAGCAGGGCAGTGAGGGCCTCCGTGTGGAACTTGTTGTCGCACAGGTACAGCGACGTGTTGATGGGCTTGAATGGCTCAAAGTCTATGTTCACCTTCTTCTCCTTGCCCTCCTCTGTGACAATGGTGCCGCAGTAGATGACCAAACCGTTGGGAGGCACTGAAATACATAAGGAGATATTTTGTATTATTCCAGGTTTTTGGCGATCTTTCTGTCTTTGTACTCACCTTTGGTGTACAATTTGAGTCTGTGCTGGACCGACGTGATGGCACCGAGGACGGACAGGCGATTTACACGCGATTTGATGTTCGAGGCCGTTCCAAACTCATCGGCCAACATTTTGCTGACGCGCGAGATTTGATCTTTTGGCGGAATAATCAAAGAAATCATGCTGGTGCCATTGCTGAAATATGCGAAAAGAGAAGATAGAATGTCAAATAAATATGTAGCATTTCCTGCATAGCAACAGTGCAAGGCTAAACTCTACTTAATAAGGCGGAAAGCTAAGGCCGAAGTTTGTATACCCTTTCAGTTCGCAATTGGATCAGGGGCCGAATATGGAAAGGTTTTTCTAGGGTCAAGAAACTAGCATATGGAGTAAAAGATTAGAAAAATATTACATTTCTTAAATTTGTGTACCACTTTTAAATTTAAATGATTTATAGGGTCGAAAAAGACTGTGTTGCAAACTTGTGGCTAAAATAATAGTACCCTCCAAGAGCGTACAAACATGACAAATTAAACACCCCTTTTTTTATTTAAATCTAGAAATTAGGCGTGAAATGTTCTTTTGCATGACAATATTTACAAACTTGGGGTCAACATTTAATCGTTAATTACTACTAAGTATATGAAAGTTACTACTCTATATTCCATAGATATTAAAAAAAAGCCCCTTTGGAATTATTTTCCCTTGACCGCTACTATTTATTCGATATCGAATTCGAATAAATATTATTAAGCCAAAAATTGGTGAAATCAAAGATAAAAGCAATGGCAAAACTGTACAATAAGCGAATAGAATTTGGAAAAAACTAAAAAAGATACAACAAACAACTTCAGTTGGCAACCACACACACCGTATGTGTGTGTGTTTTGGCCCCAAAGTGTGATGTATGGTAATGGCATGGCGGCGCAGCTCCTGCGGGGTCACTCGCTGATTCGCTGACCTTGTTACCCACTCCGAAGCGGAGCGAAGCGGTAAGGACCAGGTCGCGCGGACCAGCGGTGTCAGGGAGGGGGGGGGACGTTGGCCACAAAGCTTGGCCCATTTCGGCGCACACAAACAGACGCGCACATACGTACACACACGTTGGAGCACAACGGTAGAGCAGCGACGGCCACGAGGCGCATTACTCACACCAAGGTGCTCGCTCTCACTCACTCAGGCGCTCACTCACTCACTCACTCAGTCTAGTTTGAACTGATAATAACCCGACAAAAACGTGTTGCTCAAGCAGAAAAAAAATAAAATCGAGCCAAAGAGCGAGGCGGAGTGAGCCAGAGAGTGGGATCTAGCGGAGATTAAGACAATGTAATCGGAAAGAGAGTGGATATGGATGCCCAACAACAAGGAAAGGTGGTTGTACTCACTGCCCCATCCGCCGCCCCTGCCCACGCCCACTTCCACCCCCGCCAGTCGGTGGAGAGTGAGAGCCAGAGTGTGTTGTGTATACCCCACACACGTACACAAGGCGAAGGGGGGAAAACACTGGCGGACAGGAATAATAAATAAGGGAAAACTCACCCGCGGGCCATCTCCAGACTCTTGATGAGCTTCTTTATTTTCCAGATCTCGACATTGCGATCGGCAGACGTTTCCTCGCCAGACATTTTGCTCGTTGCTTGGGTTTATTTACTCTTCTTCCTCGCCTGGAGAGCGTGCGTGAGTGCGCGCGAGTGTTGGAGTGCTGTGTGTGTGTCTGGTGAGTGGGACTGGGGATTGAGAATTTGGGCTCCTGAATCCTGGGTATCCTGAATCCAAGTGCACTAGCTTCTCTTCTGCCGTTTCAATCCTGGCTGGTTGTTGTATTCACATTCACGTTCTTCCCTTTAACGTGGCTGGCGATGAATACACTGCAACGATTCAACACGAAAATATACACATGAGCACACACATACACATCCACGGGTAAATGGTGGGAAAAGCTAAGGGAGGAGGAGCGGAAAGCACAGGCAGAGCACCGTAATTGCGTTTGCGATTGTGATTGCATACTACTTTGTTCCCTCTGCAGAACAGCGAAGGAAATGTAAAAAGCTGGGAAAGCCTCGAAAACGGAATTGAAACAGTTCGAAATTAATTTGGCATGAAAGGCCCGCACACACAGCGCTTGATGTGAACGAAAGTTGGAACTCTGTTATTTCATTATTTCACTCCACCACTAAGCTTTCGGGGGAGAGCGACAGAGAGAGTACGCAAAAAATTAGCAGCGAGAGGGAGTGAGAGCGAGAGAGAGCGAGTGCTCCAAAGGTGACGTTGACACAATCGCGTGCCACTGCCAAAATGTCCCCGAAAAGGCTTGCTGCGTAACGTCTTTTGTATCCGTTTTTAGTGGCATAATTATCCCGTTCGAGTCTGCTTGCACTTTCACAATCCGGGCTTTGTTACAATTGGCGAATACATCTGCATAAATTTTTCACATACAACGTGCACCAGAGCTCAGAAAATAGAGGTGGGGAAACTCCGATTACACTATCGATATGTGGAATAGCGTTATCTGTTATCAGTTTGATATCGATTATAATTAATACAATCGAAAAGATTTTCTTTAAGCCAGTTTATTTTCTTCATTAAATAGTTAAAAATTCGTCCTTTTGAACGTTTTTGCCAGTATACGTTTTTTATTTATTTATTTATTTTTAGTTTTTTACCATTTTATTACATTTTTTTGTTTGTAATATAAAATTGTTAACAAGTTTTAATATATTAAAATCAATAATTATAAATGTTACGTAATTATTTATTTTAAATTTAACACAAAGGAAAATCCAGTTTTTTAAATTTAATTTAAAGTATGCCTATCGGAAAATCGATATCGATATCGTTAATGCCAGCTGCCATTTTAGAAGAAGAAGACTGTAAACAAAAATGAATTTGGAGCTGCTGGGTAAGAAACCGGGAAAATCTAAAGTTTAACTTGAATTACAAACCCCTTTGTAGAATCTTTTGGACAAAACTATCCCGAGGAGTTCGACGGTTCCCTGGACTGCATCTCGCTGGCAGTGACATGTGCCTTCAACAAATACGGAACACTGCTGGCCGTGGGCTGCAATGATGGTCGCATTGTTATTTGGGATTTCTTGACGCGGGGCATTGCCAAGATTATATCCGCCCATGTGCACCCGGTGTGCAGTCTAAGCTGGACCCGGAATGGCCATAAGGTGGGTCGGTTTTCTTACGTGATTTCCTAATTTTTGCATTAACACACGTTTAAATATTTTTCAGTTACTCTCTGCCTCGACGGACAACAATGTGTGCATTTGGGACGTGCTAACCGGTGAACTAGAGCACAAATATAGATTTCCCTCGCCCGTCCTGAAAGTTCAGTTTGATCCGCGCAACGACAACAGACTGCTGGTCTGTCCTATGCGATATGCCGCCGTGCTGGTGGAAATCGGCGGAGCGCACCGGTGTCTACCCTTGGACTCGGATGTTGGTTATCCTATTTCCAAAGTTTGATTGCATATATAACCCTTTGTCTCTCCGGCCTTTTTCCAGGGCGACCTAAACATTGTGGCTTCATTTGATCGAAGGGGAAAACATATTTACACGGGCAACGCCAAGGGAAAGATACTTGTTTTAGACGTGGATACATTTGAAGTGGTGGCCAGCTTTCGCATCATCGTGGGCACCTCGAGTGCAACAGCAGTCAAGAGTATTGAGTTCGCCCGTCGGGGAGAGTAAGTGAATAAGGGATAGTTCGAAGTTCTTGGTTCTATAACCAAATTCCATTTCCATTTAGCGCCTTTCTTATTAACACCTCGGATCGAGTTATACGAGTGTACGACTCCAAGGAGATCATCGCTCTGGGCAAGGATGGCGAACCAGAGCCTATACAGAAGCTGCAGGATTTGGTCAACAAGTAATTCATGAAAACATCCATATAGGCCACATATTACTTATAAATTTATCTGATTTACAGGACAACTTGGAAAAAGTGCTGCTTTTCCGGCGACGGCGAATACATTTGTGCGGGCAGTGCTCGCCAGCACGCCCTCTATATTTGGGAGAAGTCGATTGGTAATCTAGTTAAGATTCTGCACGGCACAAAGGGTGAACTCCTGCTGGACGTCGTGTGGCATCCAGTCCGCCCCATAATTGCCAGCATCAGCTCGGGCCTGGTATCGATTTGGGCTCAGAACCAGGTGGAAAACTGGTCTGCTTTTGCGCCGGACTTTAAGGAGCTGGACGAGAACGTGGAGTACGAGGAGCGGGAGTCCGAGTTCGATATAGCGGACGAGGACAAGTCGGTAGACCTCAACGCAGACGCACAGCAGGATGAGGAGATCGAAGTAGACGTTCAGAAGGTGGAGCCGGTGGCTGCGTTTTGCTCATCGGACGAGGAAGGCGAGGATGAGAATGCATTGCAGTTCCTGCCGATGGCCCCGGAGGTGGAGGATCCAGAGGATGGCTGGACCGGTCAGGATGGAGGTCTTGAGGCAAGTTCCGTGTTGATGAGCGCAGACCCACATGACTATGAAGACGATATAATGGCCGCCAAGCGAAGACGCATGCAGCTCCACGATGTCAGCCTGCCTGATGCACCCACTGATGGTAATGACAAAAAGAGATAGCCTTTCATTTTCCAAACCATCTGATTGATTTCTCTTCCAGAAACCCATCCCCTCATCTCCAGCAAGGCCAGCAAGGACAAACAGCAGCCCGTTGGCGGCAAAAAGGCCGCAGGTCGTACAAAGAAATAAATTTTAGATGACTTAAAGTAACGTTGTGTTATTGCGTGTGGCATTCGAATAAAGTCTCGCCTAGATCGCCTTAGGGTTTCGCACTTGGCCGGCAAAGAGCAACAGGTTGGTCTCCTTCTCCACAATCATATACTGGAAGGGCTTGTTCAGCTGGAACTTGGGCGGCGTGGCCTTGTTGACCAGCGAAGCCTCCGTAACGGCGGCCGCCGTAGTGCCTTCCTCGTCAACGATGATCTTGGTGGAATGCACGCAGAGCTGGGCGAACAATCCCGACGCCATGCGACTCAGGTTAGCTGTATTCTCGTCAAAAAGATCACGAATTCCCATCTAGAAATAGTAATGACAATTAGGAGACTCGAACGAGTATTTTCATAAGAACATGTTCGTATACCTCTTTAAGCACATCCTTGAGCGTAAAGTCCGTGGACGTCACGAATTTTGGCATCATTACCTCCACCTCGTTATCCTCGGAGAAGCTATTTGCTTTGAAGGCAGCCAGGCGCTTAATAATGGGGCCCAAGCCAATGTTCTTGAGATTGTTGGCCACGTCGTTTAGTTTAAAGCCACGCTTGGGCAGGATCACGATCATCGAGAGCCTATCCTGGCTGCCATACGGC
Organism: Drosophila punjabiensis; assembly: GCA_008042585.1. Classification (NCBI taxonomy): domain Eukaryota; kingdom Metazoa; phylum Arthropoda; class Insecta; order Diptera; family Drosophilidae; genus Drosophila; species Drosophila punjabiensis. The sequence goes on from VNJR01001837.1 coordinate 25,000, forward strand.
AGCTCGAGAACGTAACCATCGAGACCCTCGATGTTGGAGGCATAGGCAAAGTTCGCCTCCTGCACCATCATAGGAATCCGGGACACCACCTCACCATCCTCGTTAAAGAAATTTTCTACTCTAGTGAGAGTCCTGTTGAAGGGGAACTGCAATTGAACTGCACACATGAAGGGATCTCTGTGGGAACTCTAAAATCAAGATCGCACCTTCCATTGGCCCTTGAAGAAGAGGGAGGAGAGCAGGAACATCTTGGCTCCATACAGATCCTGTGGAAGGACAGTGTACGGAATGAGGCCTCGAGTGGTGCGATTGGTGGCCTCGTTGATGATATGCACTGTGTCCCGGTCGTAGAAATCCACTTCCATTGGCTGAACGTTGTAATTCTGGATGGTACTCCGGTAGCTGCTCTTTATCGGATAATCTTTGTCAGTGTAAACGGCCTGAAGAGAGGCCACCTCAATAGTTGATGTTTTAGTGCTTAAAGAGAAAAAAAGAAGAAACAGTTGAGTTGTCTTATTAATGGATCTACTAAATATCTTGTTAATACATTTTAAGCTTTATTTTTCTATTCTTTAATAAGTTCTTTCGTGAAACTGTAATGGATCAATTCTTAAATAATTCTTCTACTCTTCTACTCACTTCAAATACGAGTTCCACACCTGGTAAACGCCACGCAGTTTCTCATCCTCGACGTTGATCCGCAGCGCCTTGCGCAGCTGGTTGTACGTTTCGCCCGATGATCCCTCGTACAGGAGCACCAGGAGCGACCATACCGAGAAGGGCGATACCATAAAGTCCCTTTGGGTCTTGTGTACCTCGACCGAAATGAGATGCAGGAGGTCGAGGGCGAATTCCTGGGCTCCCTGCGAGATATTTAGCAAGACATCGCTGTCGAAATTACTTCGCAGTGACTGGACGCGGCTGGTTTGTCTTTCGAAGGCTGTCGGATCGGTTAAAGCTATCAGGGGATTTCCCACCGACAGCTGTGGCACTCTATCCTGCGACGTACAAAACCCAATTACGCTTAAGATCAATGGGATCCACAGGACCATAGTGCGACCTGAAATAAATAAAAGATATTATTTATTGGTATGTAAATTTATATTATGATTAAAAGTGTGTTTACTATTTATAGATGGCTTAAACCGGTTAAGGACACGTTTTACGATTGAATCATTGTTGCATTTGAAATATTCCAGATTATTTTCGGCATTTCGGGTTATATAAAAATCAAGTAAAAATTAAATAAGCCAATGAATTGTCATGTTTGCTCCCTCAGATGCGTAAACAATGAGCATTTCCCAACTGATAGCGTTGATCTGTTGGCGACCTTCTCTATAGGTTTGTGTGTATGTTCATAAATATGTGACTGTTGTGATCACGAGTACTTTAAAAATATAAATCCAGCATATTAATTAAATAAAGCAGAATATCTCTGGAAGTGCAACCTCAACCCAATGAGGAATATCCCATAATTATTGTTTAATTGATTTTTACCTGGTATTTGTAGCATTTTGCGGCTGCGGAGAGTTTGTTAGCTGGTTTAAGCCTCCGTTATCAGACTTTCCAGACTTGGGAGAACCAATATAGTATTAAAGATTGTGGGCACAATGCGAATGAAATCACACAGTGTGCGTGAACATGTGGGTGTGCATCCAATTACTAAGGTTTTTTTTATTTATTTTTTTTATTGATGTCTTTTGGGGTTTTTCGATGTCGGAATTTCAGTGTGAAAGCCAAGTAGCTCTGACGTAGCGAAGTTTATATGTACGATATTCCAAAAACCGGAATGCACTGGGACTTCCACAGATACACAAACACACAGTCAGCAGCAGGGCAGTACAGCAGATATAGCAGATATATATATATATTCAAAAGTTCGCGTATCGTTTTTGTGCTTATATAACTAAGCCGTTTCCACTATTACTTATTTGAATTTCTGGACTAAGCCCAATGGAGGAGGTGGTCTGCGAAGAACTCGGTGGGAATCACAATCCCATTCGCCGCTGGAACGAACCTAACGCGCGGACATTGGCTGAATGAATGAGAGATCGCTCCAACGACCCTCCACAGCACTGATATGGTCATCGCGTCATCGTCATCGCCGCCGAGAGTCCGACTTCAAATCAATCCCCGATCCGCAGTGATGTGTGTTCGGAGAGCGAGGCGAGAGAACTCTGTTGATATTGGCAGCTCTTTGTTGTGCTCTTGACAATGACGTTCGCACAAGTTTCCCTCGATCTGGCCTGGCCGATCGGGTTAAAGTGTTTCTATATGGCAGCTGATCTGTTGAGGTGAAAACTGGTTGACATCTAAGGGAAAACACAAGCAACTTATCTGGGTGGATATAAATCGGTTTAACAAAATAAATCCTAGTACAAAGGTATATTCTACTAAGAAATATAAGTTGAACTCTATCAGGTATTAAACACTGAGCTCTGGGTCAGCTCTCAGCGATCTCGTTTTGAAATCATTTTAAACTGTGCCTAAAAGTATGTTACAAAATAATACATTTCGAAAAACCAACGCTTCAAACTAATTAATTTGCTATTGTGAGGCACTATTTCAATAGGTTTGAAATCCCTATCGATTTCTATGAAAGAAATAAAGTTTTTATTGATAATTGTGAGATCTAAACTATATTCTTATAGTTTCCTTGACATATGTACATACCTTAATCATTGCCCGGAAACCTTTTATAATTTCATAGAAGCCTTTTTATATCAAACTAATAAAAAGAAAATGTACTTTCGGGTGTATTTACACTTCAAGAGTTGAATAGAAACACAAATGTGGATGTGGCTGGATCGGTTGTGCGTATATTGACAAAAAGGGTTGATACGAACAGACAGGATGATGACAAGATTAATCCAAGCATTTAACTTTATTATAGTACTTTGAAATATCTCTGGTAATGCGTATTAGTGGCATTACTTAGACCATTGCTCTTGATTTAATTAAGTGTGTGAGTGTGGCTTGTGTTTCCTGGAGATATATATTAATTCAATAACTTGATATTTTCCCGACTTCGTTTCGGCTCCAGCCCTGTCATAATTTTATTTATTGGATTATAACTGTTTTCACATACATGTTCATAGGAAGTTGATCTACTAAACATTTGTTAAAATTTTGTTGCGAGATGGAATTTTCTATAAATGTGACCCTCAAGTATTTATAAGAATTCCGTTTTTCTTTTCCTTTTTTTGGTTTCTGGATATTTATACGGGTAATCGTTAATGCTTACATGGACATATATTAAGTTAATTATTCGTAGGTTGTGTTTTTACTTTTCTCTGTGCAATATATAGGGAATTATAGTCACTACGAGGGGGACGAATCGTTAATAATAAATCTGGAAATGATCTAACACAGTACACACATGGAGAATGAAGGTTAAGTCAATATTTCTAGGGGATAGTATACGCGTCCAAATAAAACAGCAGCTAATTCAATATTTTTGGCTACTTACACAAATAACAAGAGAGAAAGAGTAACACAGTAAAAAAACAGACAAACATAACAGTGTTACACATCCAATTCCTAAAGTGGCTCGGCAATCGGAAACTAAACTCTAAGCGAACCTCTTATTCGTTGCACGGCTGCGTTTTAAATATCGGAATGGGGGAGGAACACGGACTATTCGGTAATTTAACTTCTCGCGATTAAGCAGGCTGTCGTCCTATGGGTGCTCTCAGGTTTTAGCAATGCAATACGTTTTTAATTAATCTTCATTTAGTTATGTATATATATATAGGTAGATATTAATATCCGAACCGAATAAAGCATTTATTAAATGTGTGTATGCGTCTCTTTATCGAAGAGTGTGTAATTAATTGATTAGCTTATCGCAGGTCGGGGTCCTCGTCCGCAGCCTTCTTGATCCTCAGCAAGATGGTGGTGTACCACTGATCCAACCGGGAGATGCTGTCATAATCCTTGACGGCCTCTGTGAATCCCTCGATATTCTGTTCCTCGAGATGCTCGCACAACACCTGCAATCGAGCGATTTAGGTAATAGAACATCTTATGGATAGACGGGGAGAGAGAGAGAGGACCAACCTTGATGAGCTTGAACTCCCTGGAGTCCTGGAATGCTGGATACTGCTGAGCGTACTTTTCGATGGCATGCTGGGCATTCAGAAGGTCCACACTCAGATGACAGAGAGCGGCCCTGAAGAAGTACTCCTTGGCACTGTACTTGAGCAACGAGCTCTCCAGCGACGAGGCGGCCACCTGCTCGTATATGGATATTGCTTTCTCGTAATCCTCCAGCTGGGCGGCATACTGGGCCACCTTCAGCATGCACTTGTTGGCCGAACTGACCGACTCCTCGCCCTTGAAGTAATCAGCCGCCTGCTCGTAATGCTGTATGGACTTGGCCTACAGAAATGTAAACTTTTAACTCTACAAAAAATTACATAAACACAAACTTGAAACGAACCAAGGTATTGGGATCACTCTCGTACATCTCGGCAATGCTCTGGTGATGCTTTGCTGCCATCGTGAAGCGTCCCATGTCCGTGTAGATGTCAATGGACTTCATCAGACAATTGACGGCACTCTCCACGTCCACCTTCTTGTAGCAGTTGGAGGCGTCCACGTAGCAGGTGCCAGCATCATGGCGACTTCCAGCGCGGGCATGCAGTGTGGCGGCCTCGCAGAAGCATTCGCCGGCCTTTGTCCAGTTCTTGGACATCTTGAACATGTTACCAGCCCGCTGATAGCACTCGATGGCATCCTCCACCTTGTTAGAGCCCCTGAAATATTTGTTATTATTAATTTGAGGATAAAGCTTAATTGCTTATATTTCTTATAACATTAAAAATTCAAAAATTAATAGATTCATTTGATACGGGAAGCTAAAAGTAAATATTCAAATAAAACCTCTACAGATTTCCATTATTCCAAGTTAATAAGAAAGCCAAGCAAAAAAATTGAGACTTTAAAAATCTACTTAAAAGATATAATTAAACATGAATATTATTTAATTTCTAGAAGGATCTGCATAAGTGAAAGTCGATTTATGCACGCATATATTAACCTACACCTCCTTTGTTTTTAATAGTTAACACAATGAATGATTCATCGATACGTAAGCGAACGTTAATCCGAATGTAAATTCCTAGATAACTCATTGTTTTTCTGCTTTTCAATGGTTTGAAAACTCTCCCGCAATCAATATCGTAAGCTGATAATAAGTGTAAACTGGACTTTTGCGCTGCTCTTTGTAAGATTATTGTGGCGTGGAGGCGCAGGCGGTGTACACATCTACGTATACGTATTATTGGTGGGTGTGTGTTGCATGGGAACGTGAAGAAGTCGACTTCAACTAGCCTGCCCAATATCTTCGGGCAACAAAGCAAAGGGGAAAAACATAGCTACACATGACCCCCACTCCCAACTTCCAGCTCCGAGTCCCACACTCCCATTCCCATTGCGAAATGGACCGTTTACGCACCCGAATAGCGATCCTAGAAAGCCTTTCTGCTGGGTCAGCTTCTTCTCCGCCTCGGCCATCAGCTGGAGCGCCTTCTGTTCGTTGTCACCCATGTCGAGGATTTATGTCTGCCTCGGCACTAATTGCATCTAAATATTAGGGTTTCTTCGGCTTTGCAGCGAGTGAGTACGTATTGGGAATCTTTAATTTTCAAGAAAATAAAATCAATATGCAAATCGGTGTGGCCAAATCGAGTCTGCGGGTTTAGTGTGCCCGTTAACTGTATTTCGACGAAGCGCTAGTACCAAATAACTGCTGTCAAAAATTAAACCTATTTCCTACAGTGTGGCAGCTTTTCAATGTAAGTGGTAACTTTTCGCGCAATATTTAAATATTAACTGAATCTAATTCCTTGAAAATGCAGAGTCGGCCCTACACAACTTCTGAGTTTTCCTGCTGTTTGTATAGTATGAATCTAATTGCTTGCAAATGGAGAGTCGGCCCAACACAAGCTCTAAATTTCCCAGCTGTTTGTAAATTTTTAAATTAATCAAGGTCCACATTTGTTTTAAGAATTTATTCAGCACTCTAGCTTTAAAGTACAATTTTAATATCGAGCGAGTTAATAATTCCCATGAATTTAACAATAACTCAATATAATTTAAGTTGTATAAGAGTTCTCCAGCATTAAAATGGCTTTATTGATCAGTCAACTGGATAAACTTTATATGGTAATGATAATGATTCGGTGCTTGGATCACCATTGCTTAACATAATCATATGATGAATGCTTTTATTTGTAGGTTTATTAAGTGATCGGGTGTGAGGACCATTAAACATATATGTATGTATATCGATGAACTAAAAACACGTTCTGAACTGAGAAAAACAAATAAACTCTAAATATAAAACATAGAACAATCAAATAACTTTGAACGGAAATTACAAAATTTTTTAAAACGTGTCTGCGCTTTTGGGGAGTGTTTTTTGTGTTGGTTCGTGAAAAGTTTAGCCTGATGAGAGGTCGCCGGCTACCATCTAGATGAACATCTTCTCCAGCATTTTCCTAAGTTTCTCCTGAGCATAGCGGATCTTCTGGTACAAGTCCTTGGACACACCGTTCTCCACTATGGTCGAGAATCGGTAGGTGCGGAAGTTCTTCTCGTGATCCATATAGGTAATGGCACTCATACGCGGGCAGAGAATGAGCTTCATGTGATCCGAGAAGTTTAGCTAAATAGAGACGAAGTCGAAGGCTGTAGCATATTATATTTATGTTTTTAAACAAAGAACTTACCTGCACGGATCCGTTGGTCAGATGCATGACCACGGCACATGTGGTGCGGAACCAGGAGTGCAGATGCGGCATACG